>SKCR01038177.1:0-134831 GCA_019454045.1 Zanthoxylum bungeanum | reverse complement strand
CGACTCCCCATTATGGCAAAGTGCCATATTGTCTGAAATGGATTCCATGTATACCAACCAAGTTTGGATACTAGTTGTTGTACCGGAAGGCATTGTGCCTATTGGTACTATATTAGTGTTCAAGGAAGACATACATGGAAGGCAACATACCAACGTACTAAGCTAGGCTTGTAGCAGAAAGGTATCGTTATCAACATTGTGTCGATTACGATGAAACATTTTACCTGTTGCCATTGATAAATCAATTTGGATAATGCTTGTTGATGCTGCATGTTTCATTTATGAAATATGGCAGCTGAACGTCAAAATCGTTTTCCTTAACGGAAACCTTTTGGAGGATGTTTATAACATCCTGATGATTTTTTCGTACCAAAAGGAGCAAACAAGGTTTGCAAGTTAATTCGATCCATGGATGGATTGAAGCAACCATTGCGTTCTTGGAATTGTCATTTTGATGTAATCATAATGGTGTATGATTTAATTCAAAAACAAAAATGATCCTTGTGTATATAAGAAGGGTAGTGGGAGCGCACCGACAGTGAATGTCCTATAAGTAATGATATTCCCATAAAACAGTCGGTGAAAGATTGGCTTTCATGAAAATTCTCCGTAGAATTATTGGGAAAACAACCTTTTATTCTAGGAATAAAGATCTACTGGGATAGATCTAAAAGTTGTTGGCACTCTCCGAGAACTCGTACGTTGAAATAAATGTACGCGACCTGGTGTCTCATATGCTTTGAGCATATGGAGTCAAAATCGGGCCAATCCAAATGATAGTCACTGGATTGATGTTAAGAACATCTTTTAGTATCTTAGATGAACTAATGATGCTTTCTTATACTATGGAGAATGAGAACTTGAAGTGATTGGGTTCACCGTTGCAAGTTTCCTAACCGATAAAACGACTATGAGTCGTAAGAACGGTACTATACAGTTTGAATAGCGGAACAGTGAGCTGGAAATCTTCCAAGCAAGATACTGTTACCGAATAAACAACAAAAGTGGATTATTGCTGCAGCTGAGGCAGCAATAGAAGCCTTTTGGATCGATAATAATCCTAATTAGATTATGAGTAGTTCTGTTAGCAGCTGAGCTAGGCTTCAGCACAGGCTAAAGAATTAATAGTCTCATCAACGATCCAGATATATACTTCAAATATTCATCTGATTCATTCGGATCATACATCGTGGTGATATGATGATCTAATAAATCGCATCAGATGATAACACTGCAAATCCGCTGACGAAAGTATTTATCTCAGCAGAAATTTGAGCGAACCGTACATAGTTCGGGTGTAGGACACTTGAGTGATTGGCTATAGGCCAAGTGGGAGATTGTTAGACAATTATGACCCATAGCATCACTATTTGTACAGATCATGGTGATGTTGTACAAATTAACTATGTGACAAAGGAAATTACACTTTTATCATTTGTAATTAGATTACCAAGATGTATAAATGATAGAAGGTCCATATGATTAGTTCCGGATTGAGATGATATGAGACAGTATCAATCCACGAAGGTTTAATCATTAAATATCCCTAGTCAGAGTATTATCGAGATTGGACATCGATAATGCGTAAAAGACTAGTATTACACTTGTGCGCGTTGTGGGAGCGTAACAGCATATTTCTCATATATTTGGGTATAGGATACTCATGCAAGTGTAATAGGAGGTTGTGTTTACCGATGGTACGGAAACAGCTTCACTCTGGATAGACCCCTCGGAATTCCATTGGTAGTATGACTATGTGTCTATGGAAGTTCGAATCAGGGTAGGTGTATTTGGTCTTAACCTGAGACTTGCACCGCTAATATTTGCGACAATAAATATACTTTGGTTTTGGTCGTCCAGGGCTTTAACAGGTTATGTGTACGCCTCTTATGGGTATATTGAGAATCGTAGTGTATTGGGTGCATGTCAAGATGGAAGTATCACTCCAGTCATAGTGGAGATGATGATCACGTAGGATACGGAACTGGTGCTCTTATATGCTGCAGCTATCGGGATATTATGACTAGGTCATGTTTATAAGATTATAAAGACTAGTTACCAGAGATCTGATATGTGCTTCGTACATGGCAGACACGATTCCAGCCCCAGGCCTTGCACGTGACATCCGATACTGGATCGAAATACGCAATACTACGTATACTACGCCTGATATAAATCACATATTCCAGTAAGAATATTTCTGGAGAATTGGGTAGGCACGGTGCTTTGCTAGAAGCCAACCATGTCTTGTAAATCAGTAAAAGCGTAGTACTAGGTACGTACGTGTTCAGATAGTCCGACGACCGGATTTACTGCTTACATATCCAGGGATCTCATGGGTCGCTTCCCGAAGATTCACCGATGACGTATGACTCCCACTATATTAATCTGGATTAATTATAAGAGAGAGAAATTAATCTAGGATTAATTACGGAGATATTTTATCTGGGATAAAAATATTATTTAAGAGAGAGAACGATTAATTTGGAATTAATCGATAAAATAATATATTCGATATATTATACGAAATTGGATTTCGACGCGGAATTAAAATTAGATTTTAATACGGGCGAACGAGTTAATTTAGAATTAATTCGTTAGCGACGTGAATAGTAATTTTGCTAGGCACAATTATTTAATTGAATTTGATTTAATTACGTCGCAATGGAAAATTCGTTAATTTGGAATTAGCGAACCCGAGCCCGTGAGTGTTTGCGGGCCCACTCGCATTTCAAATTCAAGTGCGGCCCACAAGTCACATCAAGCGTCAAATCATTAGTCACTTTGATTGATGTGATGTCTAGTCACTTTGAGTGATTGACAACATGTCACTATTGATTGATGGAAGTGGTTGGAAGGCATTAATTGCTTTTTGGCTCCAAAATTGTATTTGACTTTTGGAAAGGCTTTTACATTTTTTTTTAGGGATTTGATTTTTGGTATTAGGTTTTTTAAAACTAAATACATAAACCAACTCCTCTCTTCTCTCCCCTCACATTCGCCAAGGGCCTTCTTCCTCTCCTCTCACCATTCGGCCTAGGGCCAATATTCTTCTCAAAATCTTGCTTGGTTGAGAACATGAAGAAATGAAAGGGAAATTTGTGGCAAGTTTTCCTATGTGCTAGCACACTAAAGAGGACATACAAAGGTGATAGGGAAACTCACCCATGGGCATGGAATACACACCAAGCTTGGAGCTTGAAGGACCGAAAATTGAGCACAAAAGGAGGTGAATACCGTGAGCTTCCAAGGAGGAAAAGCTTGAAGATTTTTGTGTCCAACGCATCGCCAAATCCGATCAATGTAAGTATGATTCCGCCATTCTTCATTGTTGTATTCACACATGAATTCATTGCTTGAAATCGATCTTGGGACTAATTAGAAACCCAACAACATTCATATCAGATTCATCGGTGTGTATAATTTCCAAAGGTTCAGAATTTCGTTCTATGGAATGAAACGATGGTCTATTCATTTTTGCTTCAACACATGCTTCACATTTATGTTGGTTATCTATTGTAAATTTAGGTATAAGGTCCATGTTAATTAATTTACGCATTGTATCATAATTAACATGCCCCAACCTACCATGCCAAACATTTTATGACTCAATAATATAAGAAGAAGATGTAACTTTATTATTATTATCACTGTGTCGATTGATAGTCATTACATCGAACTTGAATAAGCCATCGGTGATGTATCATTTTCCAATATAGACATCATTTTTTGACTGTACAATCTTGTCAGAAATAAATACAAACTTAAAACCATTTTTACTAAGGAGTGAGCCTGAAACCAAGTTCTTTTGAATATCAGGAACATGCAAATATTCTTCAATGTAAGCTCCTTCCCAGATGTCATCTTCAGAACCAATGTGCCTTGTCCAACCACTTTGGAGGTCAACGAGTTTTCCATAGTTGGATGATCGCCACCAAATTCCTTTTAATATGAGGAAAATATCTTACTATCTACACATATAAGACGAGTATCCCCAGTGTCTATCCATCATTCTTTCGGGTTCTCAACCAAGTTGGCTTCAATTACAACTGCTGAGAGGTTCAACTCTAAGATCTCATCAGTTAATTGCTCATCTTCAGTGACATGGGCCTCATTTTTCTCTTTCCTGCCTTTGTCTTGAGACTTCTTATTTCTGCAGTCATTTGCCATATGACCGCTTTTCCCACAGACATAGCATTTCCCCTTGAACTTCTTATTTGTTTGGAAAGAATCATATCCATTATTCTTTCTCTTTTTCCTACCATTTCCATCCTCGACGATGTTGGCCTTAGACTCCATAGTCTTGTAGCTAGCCTTCACGGACTTCCTATTGTTCCTTTCAATCCTCAATTGATCTCCCAAATCTTCAAGACACGTCTGTTTATTTTTGTGTTTCAGATAACTCCTGAAGTCCTTCCATGATGGAGGTAACTTTTTAATAATTGTAGCAACTTGAAACGTCTTGCAGAGTTTCATTCCTTTATCCAATATTTCATAAATGATCAGCTATATTTCACCCAATTGAGACATTACCGTTCTTGAATCTACCATTTTATAGTCTATGAACCTACCCATAATAAATTTATTTTGAACGACATCCTCATTTTATACTTCTTCTCAAGAGATTCCCAGAGAATCTTTGCAGAAGTCATGCCTTGATACACATTGTATAGGGTATTATCAAGCCCTCCCAAGAGGTAGTTCTTGCACAAGAAGTCGCCTGACGACCATGTCTCAACTCGCAGTTGCTTGACTTTTTCCGTTTTTCCCTCCACATGACCCAGAGGATCTTTGAGATATTTAGCCAACTGCAGTGTTATCAGGTAGAATAATATTTTACTCTGCCATTGTTTGAAGTTTTTTCCACCAAACTTATCTGGTTTTTCTCCATGAGCAACTGGTACTGTGATATTTCCATTAGTCATGTGTAACTGAAAATGAAACAGTAATCAATAAGTCTACAAAAGACAAATCACACAATGATTAACCGTTTTATCTTATTTATGTGTTACACTAAGAGTCCACTTGTTGTTATCTTGGATTTTACACTAAGAGTCCACTTGTTGTTATCTTGGATTGTAGTACCAAATAACACAAGTCCTTGAATTTATGACTAAGGTTTCTTATGATAAATGAATAAAGAAAAATTCTCAAAAGACGAGGGGGTCTGGTGTAACCATTTAATCTCTGCATACTTAGGCTCTTATCGCATTGTTGACAGAATTTCCTTAATCACTTTCTCAATAGAATATCTTAGACGTTCAATCTTAGTGTTACATTTCAATTTACAAGTACAATAATATTTCAATATATGTGTATATAAATATAACTTCAATCAAGCTTGGATGAAATTACTTATGTATAATTATACTTTTAACTCTTAACCAAGTATGCAACAAACAAACAACAAATAATTTTCAACTTTATCACATTATTGACTAGGTGTATGCTTGTGATAATTGAATACCTTAATATTAACTTAAACTTATACTACCAAGTTTAATAAATTCAGTATATGATTTCACTAAGTTAATATTGCTATACATATATATATATATATATATATATATATATATATATCTAAGTCTATGTTATTTTTTTAAATCCAAAAATTTCAGGATAGTCTTGCGTTAGTGTCACGTTGTTCAACCGTTCGAACGAAACTTTCCAGTGAGTTCACGTTTGTGTAGTGTTTGAAAACACGTTCGAACAAAATTTTCCAGAGGACTTGCATTCGAGTTGTGTTTGAATACGCGTTCGAACTATCCTTTCCAGATAACTGGGTTTCGAGTTGCTTTTGAAAACACGTTCAAAAGAAACTGTATAATTTAGGATTTTTGCCTACGCATTCGTCAGGTGTTCAAATGCCCTACGTAATTTTCATGTACAAAATACATTTTCCAGGAAGAATAACATTGAAACATGCAAAATTAGATTTAATAACATATGTAAATTAATAAGTTATTATGATTGTTGTTCTATATGTGTTATTCAATAAATTTAACATGCATCATACAATCAAAATTCTTATTATAAAACATGAACATAGAACTTTGAAAAATACGAAAAACCTGGAAATGTGTTGAAGAAGCAGATGATTCTTAAACCAAGTCGAGTTGCTTTTGTCCCTTAAGAACTTATTAGCCCTGCCTCGATGCTCTATGGATTCCTTGTGGCTAACGTTCTCCCAGGATTACTTGATTGCTTCTTGTAGAAGGTGCACTCATTTCTCTAAGAACTTCAATAAGGACAAATGGTGGAAACTCTCTTGATCATGTAAACTTAAGACTTTCTAGTATGCCTAAGACTTATAAGAGAATTTATGGAAAAAATTAAGTGCAGTGAAATGAGAATTCAATGCATTATTTATAGACATGGAATGTTACATTTGAAAAAGGTACCCTTATGTCAACAAAGTCAATTCCTTAAGGGTTATAATCCTTCATGGCATCCTTTCACCCTAAAGGTTATGGTTTTTCCCTTTAAAGAACATACTATTCCATTTAAATCCAATGGTTTAATCTTTTCACTTAAGGATTATAATATTTCATGTCCTATATATACTTTTATATACCATATTTAGAAAATTTTCAGTAATTTCAATAAAATTTACTTAGCAACATCTAAATCAGTTTTGTGATGGTGCATTTTGAATATATCATTTCATATATTTATCTCTGTAAAAGTGTGTGTATATATATATTTAAAAAAATCAATAAACTCATTACATGTGAGAAAATTTAAACTTTCATTCAACTTCAAGGATATAGTGAAGAAGTACACATCCATCAATTAAAGAGACGTTTGAGCGGCGTTTTAAAAATCAGATTAGTGTTTGAATCGATGATTTAAAAAATTTAATGGGCCACTGGTTCTGTCGATTGAACCATTCTAATTATACCGACTGACATTGTAAATAATTGTAATTGATTGAAAATTATAAAAAATGATTATTTTTAATTTTTTGCTTTAAAAAATTAGGTTAAAAACTAACTATAACAATTCACTGATTTTGACAGATTTTTCAATTTTCGATCAAATTCACGATCGATTCACGATTCGATCGGTTGAACCCGCCAGGCTTATTTTAAAACAAAGCGTTTGAGTGAGTAGCTGAAACTTTAATTTTTAATTTTTAATTTTTTTTTTAATAATTTAACCACCTCATGATCCAGCAAACAAATAAATATTTGGCCAAGGCCCAATGCGACAATTAGCTTGATAATAATGCAACTGGAGCCATCAATTGATTGCAAATACACTAATAATTAAAGGCCACGTCACAGCCTGGCCCACGAATGATTCCCTCTCCCACAAGAAATTGCTTAATATCTTACTTATAGGCTATAGCAAATCATACCGTGCAATTGTTGATGAATCTTTCTGACGTTTCAAAACAAGCAATTTATGACGCGACGCCGTTTTATCCAAATTCACAATTCAAAACCATGTGAGATTTGGAATCTTCCAGTGACGTCGTTTTGCTTCGATTTGTTCCGAAATCCGGAAGTGTTCAAATTTCGGATTAATCCGACTTGAATTAGTTGGGATTAAAATATCTAAAATATCGGATCAGGATTAGGTTATTTTAACCCGATTGAATCCTCATCTTAAATTTGTATATATTAAAAGTGAATAAAAAATTTAATATATATTCAATTTTAAATATATAAATTTATTTCAAAATACGATTCGCCTAATCAAAAGGTCATAACACACTATTTGTTAAAATCATTTACGATTTTTGGGAACACAACTTGGAGTTCTTTTCATTTGACATTTATTTCAATATCAATTAAAAAGTTTATAAATGGTATTGAATTTCTATGATTTAAAAGATTATCCAACATTAATAAATTCATGATTGTGATAATGTTCAACTGCCTTGTCACTAAGAACTGCTATTGAAAAAGACATTTACCACCTTCATAGTGATTAAGACATTCATTGAATATGATTCCAAATTAATCAGTATCTTTACAAATAATTATGATATTAAAGTTTCAGATTTGTAATTCATTTTTTTTTCTTTTTGGCGAAATAATTCAGGTATGTTAAAGCTGCAAGTGACATTGAACCTAATTCCCCATGACTAAGAACATAGATGTTGACGGTTGTTTTTCGTTTCAGTGGTAATTCGGAAAAACCACTCATCAAACAAACTTCATCCAAGTAGTGAATTTATTTGGTTAGTTGATAACCAAATCAAACTTGGCAAAAGATAAAAACAACAAACAGAAAAATGGTTTAACGTGGTTCGGCGGATTGGATCCAACTTATGTCTCTATGTGCAAGGGAAATAAAATCTTTATTAGGTTCTCGGGTCTGAGCGACCTGCACTAGCCTCGCTTACACTTAAGTGTTTTGCTCTCTTTTACAAGTTATGTGTTAAATAATTTTTAGCCAACTTCTTACAATGAGTTCTCATCGCCCTTATATAGTGCGTCTAAGGCCATTATTCCGCCAACTCATAATAGGCTATTCGGACGCGAGCCTCAGTGCTCCCTGTGAAGATCGACATCGGATCCACAATCCAGATCTAGCATTTCAACCTCTGACCCATCATATGATCATCCATTCCATTAGGCCTTCTCGTACTGAAAGAATCGGCCTGA
Source organism: Zanthoxylum bungeanum (assembly GCA_019454045.1). Taxonomy (NCBI): domain Eukaryota; kingdom Viridiplantae; phylum Streptophyta; class Magnoliopsida; order Sapindales; family Rutaceae; genus Zanthoxylum; species Zanthoxylum bungeanum. The sequence goes on along the minus strand of SKCR01038177.1, from coordinate 126,216 downwards.
AATATTTCTGATCAATCCATCTTTCGACTTCATCGCTTAAAGAAGCTTATCTTCCCCTCGGCGGAATGAATGCAGCCCCGAGCCATCAAAAAAACTGGCCATAAGGGAATGTACGCTCCTTACGCCATCAATATGGCATCAGCGGAAAGAATGCAGCCCCGGGCCATCAAATAAACTGGCCACAAGGGAATGTACCCTCCTTACACCATCAAGATGACCTCGTCCGAAAGAATGCAGCCTCGGGCCATCAAATAAACTGGCCACTGTTGGGGTTTTCTCAAAGGCGCAGCGGAAGCGCTCGATTTGGGAGAAATCATATCTTTAAAAATTTTAAACTTACCGAATAAATTATTTCATATCCCATATGAACAATTCATTCATATTTCACCTAAACACATTTATTCGATATCAAATAACGACATAAATAATTTAGAAATACCACGAAACTTTTACGAAAATATTTTTCTGTAAAATAGCATAAAATACGTTTTTTGTCCGAACCAGCCAACCAATATACACGGGGGCTACCCAGGTCAGTAACAATAGTGCTTGGGAAATTCATGGGCTGTCCGAACAGTGGTCAATTCACTGTTTGGACAACGGATACCCGATAAGCCCGAAACTCACCCGGTAACGCCATTTTTCACCGTTTTCGCATATTTTAAATCTGCAATAATTTTCGGTAATTATTCCAATGCCAAATACACATATAATACATTTAAATAATATATTTTTCATCACCAAAATTCTAGAATTTCCAGATCTGACATGGGTGCCAAAAATATCAATTTTCATGCTTTAAATCCAAATTTCTCAACATTAATCATTTTAACATTTACACCAAACAAAGCCACCACCAATGAAGAACTCAAGAACAATTCTAGGAGTTACAAGAGTGCTCATAACACTTGAGAATGGAAACAAATCATCAAATGATAAAATTGAGTTAAAATTACACTAGTATTACTCAATCTTACTTCACACATGCATCTAGCCTTCAAATCCATCATCTAAACCAAAAAAAACCCCAAAATATAAGAAAAAAAGAAACCCTATAACTATTATAGACATTCAAGAACAAGAAACAAGCTTTTTAAGTTTAAGAATATTGAAGATTACCTCAAAATCTCCTAATTTCCTTAAACATTTTCTTGATTTTTCACTTTCTTTTCAAGCTTCTTCAAGAAAATTTGGGAGCTCTTCTAACATGGAGGTTTCGGCCATGGAGTAAAAAGTGAAAGAGAAAGAAAAATTTTCACTTTAAATACCTAGGGTGGTCGAAATTATGGGGTATTTTGGTCATTTTGATTGACTTTAATCTAATTAAAAAATCAAGCTTAAGTTACTTATTCAATTTGAATACTCCAAGTTTAAAAGTCATGCCATTTGTTACCAATAATATCTCACCATTTATCATACTAGTTATGACTTATGGATATGATATTTAATTTCTAATTATTTAACAATTAAATAACTAAATGATTAATTAATATAAATATCTATATATATGTATTTTTTATTTACATTAAATAAAAAAATACATATATTTATGAGACAATTAATTAATATGTTTCTAATCAAATTTTGTATCAAATACAATACATATTAATTATTAATTGACCAAAATCCCCTAATACATGTATTTTCGTTTAACCGTTTAAACGATTTGAATTAACTCATTTAATCCGGTGAAGTATTATGAATAATATGTATTATTCATAATATATTGCCCGAGTGCTCAACGAGTACACTTTAAATTATGAGACTCTCTAAGTTTAGGTTTATCCGTCACAGAATCAAATTTCGTATTCATAATCCACCCACTCGTAAATCATGATAACCACTGATAATCTCGCTAAACTATGCAAGTCGAGGTCATTGCATACGTATAATCACTCTGTCATAGGCTATCAGTATTATACCGGGGATATAGATAGGAACGTCAAATCCCTAAGGTATAATATAGTTGACTTTCAAATTTATGATCTCTAAATAACACTCGGAACTCGCTTCTGAAGTATACCACGATCATGAATTTACTAGATCACAAACACGTTCAAGATACATATGCCCTGTACACAGGATTGATAGATTTTGTCTTATATTCATAGGATATCATGAGCATCAGTCCACACCCAACGAGTAGACGAATGTCTAATCTAAATAGATCGGTGATGTGACTACCATCAAAGTGTGGAGGATGTCTCATATATCCACAGTGGTATTGCAAGTCGAATGACCAATATGCTACTCGACTCGAGAAGATTCCTATTGACGTTAGTGTACCATCTATTAGGAAATCTTCAGTGAGTCATTCAGTGTTTATCAAATAAACACCTACACGTTTATACGAGTCTCTCAAGACTCATGGTTTATTGAGATAAACTATCAGACCAAGTCTCGATATATGACATGTACTGATCTCAGCAGATCTTACTAACCGACCTGTGTCAGTAAATCTTGACCAGAAACTTTATTTGATAATATACAACTTATAGTGACGCTTCCCAATGTCAATTACAAATTATGTTGTAACTACGCACTACGTTGTAAATCCTAGGTTCTTTGTCTAATATATATATATATATATATATATATATATATATATATATATATCACTAAATCAGATTTAGTTTCAATCTAATTGTAATTAGATCGAATACGTATATAAAAATAAGAGGTGCTACCATTAAGTAAGTAATATTATGGAAAAAGAAATTATTCGTATTCATGAATCAGACATAAATATGATCCGCATTGGCACTCCGAGCACCAGCCCTAACAGCCACAAGGGAATATACCCTCTTTGCGCCACCAACATAGCCTCGACGGAATAAATGCAGCCCTGAGCCATCAAATAAATCGGCCACAAGGGAATGTACCCTCCTTGTGCCACCAACATGGCCTCGGCGGAACGATTGCAGCCCCGAGCCATCAAATAAATTGGCCACAAGATAATGTACCCTCATTATGCCACCAACTTGGCCTCAGCGGAATGAATGCAGCCCTGGGCCATCAAATATATTTCCAAGACTTAATTGCGATGGAAGATTTTCAACCTCCGGTAAGCGCTGTAGAGATTGGAAATAACGTCCCACTTCAAGTCATCTATCAAAAACAAAACCAAGATAAAAACAAGATAAACACAATGAGGGTGATATATCACATACCCCGTGTTGACCCAAACGAAACAACAAGGGAGCCCGAGGCAGCGTCCTGCCTCATGCTATCCAAAATAACAAATTTGAACCTTACATTTCAACGTCCCGGAGAACAGAACTACGGATCAAGGGGGTGGCTAACGCCATAAGGTTTTTCCCATACTAGGCAGGCCCCGAGTCTACAAACGCCACGGTGACCCTCATACCTATCATGTGCTATGCTCCTACAGATCTGAAATGGGATGAACAACGCCACATGGGCATTCTCCCTCCCTATGCTAGGCATATTCCGAGGCTACAAATGCCACAGAGGCTCTCTGTCATTCCTCGTGCTATGTACCTCTTGAGGCTACAAACACCATGGAGACCCGCGAGCCCTCCCCATGCTATGAACCTCTATGACTGGACGGCAAACGCCGCGGGGGAATTATCCCTCCCCACGCTAGGAAAACCAGAGATATCGTAATACCGAAACCATTCACCTTCCATACGTGTTATGATAACCTTGAGGCACCAATGACATACTGACTCGCTCACCGAACGTGTTATAGATACCCGAAGTGCCAAACCCCACACAGTCCTTCATGCTACAATCATTCCTCAAAGATGCAAGTCATTAGGTGTTAACGTTCTAGCGCGGGGGTTTGATAATGACATCTGGATTGGCGTGCTACGAGGGTGCACACTTTTCCCACATATCTTGCATCTCTTTATGTACACCAATCGCGAGTCTCTTATAAGAATATTAAATATGTCTTTCCCATTTAAATAATAAACAAGCATAGATGAACAAGTTTTTATTTAAAAAAAAAAGAAAGAAAGTCTTTTTCATATTAAGGGGATCTACTGCCCATCTTACAATTCTTTGAGGGTCATTCTAAGAGAGGTTCTATTGAAAGTATTTTCGTAACATCTCTACATTTGAATGCTTCTTGAGTCGGGTATCGTCCAGCTGTTTCAGATGATAGATACCCGGCCTGTTGACTTCGGTAACTTTGTAAGGTCCTTCCAAGATTACGTGGTAGCTTCTCATGTAGTTTATCACTGCAAAATCCATCATAATGATCCGGGTATGGGGATATGTCCCAATAGTTATTGTCAACTGTACACGGCCCAGCGGAACCACGGTTGCTCCCCCAAACCCGTATAACGGGGTCGCGATCTGGATCAAAGTGGTGTATTTCATGCCCAAGTCATTCAAGGCTTCCTTGGAAATAATATCCACCGTACTTCCAGGATCCACCAGTATCCTCTCCACTTCGGTCCCGCCGATATTGGCCTTGAGTATCAGTGCATCATCATGAGGGTAGTTGACCCTCTAGGCATCATCCTTGGTGAACATTATAGGCATCAGTCTGGCCTTTTGGATCTTTGGGGCCCTTTTTGTTGTCAGTACCTTCGAGCCTACATTCCGGCAATAGTTCTTTCTCGCCCAGTTCGAATTTACTGTCAATGTCCTTCCCCACGCTATTATGAATATAGACCATTGTCCCATTGTTATCTCTCATCTCATTCCGCTGGTGGTTTCTTCCCCATTCTCTCATTATTTTTCTAACTTCTCCAATATATCCTTCGTGAAGGTTTGGGTCGCTTCACTATCATTTCGAGCATTTTCTTTCTCACTTCGCATGGTTTCTTCCATCTTCTCTATCCACTATGTCGTGGAGGCCTCTGAAGTTCTGTGGTTTTCGTCTCTTGCCATTGTCTTAACGTGTTTTCCACTTTTCGTACCGGTTCCCCACAGACTGTGCCAATTGTTGACGGTTATTTTTCGTTCCAAGGGTAATTCGGAAAAAACCACTCCTCGAACAAACCTCCCCCCAAGCAGTGAATTTGTTTGGTTAGTTGGGAACCAAATCAAACTTGGCAAAATATAGAAACAATAGACAAGACAAAGGGTTTAGCGTGGTTCGACGGAATGGATCCAACCTACGTCCACGGGTGCAAGGGAAATAAAATCTTTATTAGGTGCTCGGATCTGACCGACCTGCACTAGCTCTAGCCAACACTTAAGCTTTTTGCTCTATTTTACAAGTTATGTGTGAAATAATTTTTAGCCAACCCCTTACAATGAATTCTCATCCCCCTTATATAGTGCGTATAAAGCCATTATTCCGCCAACTCGTGACGTCAGCCATGTTACCAAGCCACTATTGTGTAGGCTCTATTCCCCAATCAACCTACAACTAATAGCTCTACCGTCTGGCACAACTACTCTATGTAATATGAACCTCATTAATTCACCATTCTTTTGGTAACTGCTACACACTCTGCCCATGTGCCAACCTGTATGCCAACCACTCACGCGGTTGCGTGTGCCAGTCAATAAACATGAAGCTCTCTTCCATCCCATTAGCTGCTGGCCTACTATTATCTCATCAATCCTTGGGCAGCTAAAACTTTCGTCTAAGTCTTACGTAAGCTAAAACTTCGGTCTAAGGCTTAAGTCGTACGTTTAAGAACATAATGTTGCAACCCCGACCCATATGCTCGAGTCGATCTATCGAAATAAGTAACGTCATTCCTTGCATCTATTAACAGGTCGGGTCGGTAGAAAAGCCTTCACTTCCCACACATTCTCTTCAAAAAGGTCAAGCCGACATAAAGCTTTTTGACCGCTTCAGTTACAGGCATGTGGGAATATTGAGAAATAACTTGCATTGATGACAGTCTGAACTGTTATGATTTTCTTCTACCTTGTATCTTCTAGTGACCACCTTCCTCAGGTTTATGTGACTGTGTCTCTGCTGGTTCATCTCGAGCTCCCTTCATTGTTCTTTATGGCCGAAACCGGAATCTTAGAAGTCAGTCTGGTAATGTAGTTGATTCTGATCCACTGGTTGGGTCAGACACCTCTGAAACTTGAGTTTGAGCCCTGTACTTAGCAAAGACCTTGGGTCCCCATCTTGACAAGTGAAATCCCCTTAATACCCTTCTTCATATTTCAAATCTTCTCAGGTCCGAAAATCATCATCAACCACAGATAAATAGGTAAGATAAATTAGAGTAATAGAGCAATACTTAATAAATAAATAGATAATTTTTATTGTCTTGAAGACCGTCCACGTAAATGGTCAATTGGGGCTTTTGAATTTGAGTTGGAAATAAATACCTTCAAATTTAGGAAATTAATACTAATTATAATAAAAAATGAAAATGAAAATCTGTCTTTTATCAGCAAAAATTATTTTAAAATCTCGTGCTATGACTCCGCAAAACGCGAAGTAGTGCTGATTTTCTATGTTCTACAAAAATCTGAGAAGCACACCAATATTGAACATGTATCCTATTATTATTATTATTATTATTATTATTATTATTATTATTATTATTATTATTATTATTGGTGGGTAAAAGCAAACAAAATTCATAAAATATTTCCCTCTCTGAGAGACCCAATTGTCCAGAATTCAATCAATCACTCTCTGCCAACTCATAACAGAGTAGTGGTACCTAAAATAAAATCTCAACTATTTGAAGCATTGTTAACTCATCCCCTCTCATTCTCATTCACCAACTTTCTTATATTCTCCCTTATTTTTATATCTATCTATACAACTTGTTAATCTTCATCTTTTATTGGGTTTCAAAGGTTTCTGTGCAGAGTATCCATGGCAGAGGAGGAACCAAAGAAGCTTGAAACTGAAACCCCAACTAAGCCTGAAACTGCACCAACTGTACCTCCTAAAGATGTTTCCGAGGAGAAATCTGTAATTCCACCTCCACCTCCTGAGGATAAGCCTGAGGAATCCGCAGCTCTTGCTGTTGTTGAAAGTATGTTCTGTTTTACCACTAGCTAATTTTGATTCTCTTTTATCATTAGAACATGACTGGTAATAAAATTTCAATAGGGTATTTATTTAGACAGTTTAAATTATTATTATTATTATTTTTTGACGAAGCTTTCAGGAAAATACTGATATTTTTTTTCTTGTTTTTTAAATCTTGGCAGAGGCTCCTGAGGCTGAACCTGCTGCAGAAAAAAGTTCAGAGGGTTCTGTCAATAGAGGTAAGTAGAGCCTTAGATATTAAGATTTGTTGATTAAGTTTGGTTTTGCTTACCTGTCTTGGCTTGTAAATTGTAATTAATATATTTAAAAAAAAAAATTGAACAGATGCTGTGCTGGCAAGAGTTGAAACAGAGAAGAGGCTGTCACTGATTAGAGCATGGGAAGAAAGTGAGAAGTCAAAAGCAGAGAACAAGTAAAGAGCTTTTTATGTTCTTTTATGTTGTTTCATATAGAATTTGGTTTCTTTTGTAATTTTAAATTAAATTTCTATCTACTGAACTGAGTTTATTTGAAAATTTTGAGCAGAGCTCATAAAAAGCTATCTGCTATTGGTTCATGGGAGAACAGCCGAAAAGCAGCTGTGGAAGCTGAGCTTAAAAAGATTGAGGTATATAGATCTTCTGACTTCAATAGGTTATTCAACTAGCATAATTTTATTTAGGATTCGTGTCATTAAAATTCGATAAATTTTATGTCGGTTGCCGATATTCAACACAAACTTTCTCCTTTGTCTAAACTTGAGATGGGTTATGAAAATATATTCCAATTTAAGTACTTCACGGAATTGTAATCTTAATATGGGTGGATTTGAGTTATAAAATTCTTAGCTTATAAAAAAGATGGGGCAAAAACCAACTGCCACTGTCCTCTTTGTTAACGACTCCTTAATCCGAAACATGCTTTTAATGGATTTTAGACAACTTTCTGTAGATTCATTCTCAGTAATTGTATCTTTAATATGAAATTCACATGGGTTTGACAACTGAGCAGGAACAATTGGAGAAGAAGAAGGCAGAGTATGTGGAGAAAATGAAAAACAAGATAGCAGTAATCCACAAGGAAGCAGAAGAAAAGAGGGCAATGATTGAAGCTAAAAGAGGGGAGGATCTTCTCAAGGCAGAGGAGCTAGCTGCTAAATACAGAGCCACAGGATCTGCCCCAAAGAAGCTTCTTGGTTGTTTCTAAAGCCAAAATCCTCATCTCTGATTGATAAAATCTAATTTTATGTATATTTCCTTTGAGCATTCATTTGTTAAATTTAGCAATTGTTGTTTTGTATTCATGTGAAGAGTTGGAAAAAATGTTCATTATTGATTGTGTGTGCATATTTATGTATTTGTGTGTGTATGTATATATACTTACAATTTGATGCAAAAGTATGAAATAATGTTGAATCATAAGGGTTATTGAAATATTTGTTTGAGATCAGAATGGAGAACTGTTTAGAAATTTTGAAATATTACGCGTTTGTTCATCTAAAAATTCCATGCCATTGTCTCCTGGAAACTCTAGTAGTAGCATCTTCAATGCTGTATCAGAAGAATCAGTGAATTCATTAGAGCCAATGGAGTCTGAACTGGGTATCATATCTACTTTTTTTGGCTTGCAGCTATCATCCTGTTCTGGGGCGCGATATCAGTGGAGGTACTAGTAGTTCCATTTATCACAAAAATAATTTAGGTATCACAAAAATAATCAAAAAAATATATAAATATGGGTCATTCTTCATATTTTCAACACACCAATTTTCAATTCTCTCAATTTCTTTAATTCTCTCATTCTCAAATCTCTCATATTGATTTAAATTTGTAATTCTTCAATATTAACAAAAGATGACAAGTTCATCTGAGAACACCATGTCCAATGTGTCAACCCAATAGAGCGACTAAAGTATTGGTTCACGAAGAAGATAAGTTAAATTTCGATCTTTCGATATTTTCAAAATTCATTTTCATTTAGTCGAGGCTGAAAATGAAGGTCCAAGAGCAATATGTAACTATTGTGGTGTATCTTAAAATTCACTGGCGGCTATGGCAATATGAACAAGCACTTAGTTAGACATCATGCTGCTGAAATTGGACTTGATACAACACAAACTCAAATTTACTTGTATGACACTTTTTTTTTTTAAGTTTTAGTGAAAAAATTACTTTTACTAATTATCTTTAAAATACTTTAAATCCCGATGCTTGTAAAATGACTAGAAATACAACAAAACGTCAAAATTTTAAATTATACAAAGATGATTAAATTATTTTAAATGAAATATTTAAAGATATTAAAGGTCATCTTTCTATTTGTTTTGATATTTGAAGTGACCATTGACAAACACATTCGTACATAAGTGTGATTTTTCATCGGATTGATACATCATAGAACATGCAAAAACGACTTATTACATTTAGTACTGCACAAAATATTTATAGAATGATTAAAATAATTTTTGATGAATATGGTTTAAAAGATTTATTTAATGATAATGTTAGTATATATAACTCGCAATCACCAGGAAAATCTAGTAACGAACTCGTAATATATTCAATACTTAGAGCATGTGATTATTGGTTACTACAATAAAATAAAAAACATAAGGATAACACGACTAACAATCTGTAATTAGATAATTATTTATCTACCAATTTCGAGTTTCCTCCTGAAAGTTTAGTGCGTAAAATTTTTCAAGTACTTGACTAGTGGAACCAACATCAAAATATCTATCATGTTTTTTCAATTACTGCTAAAGAGGTGTTAACAACACATATTTCCACCGTTACGGTTGAACAAGCCTTCTGCTTAGGAGGTGATTTTTTGGAAGCGAGAAGATATTCATTACATCCAAACACTTTAGAAGCAACAACATGTGTGGATTATTGGATCTGAGCTGATCTGAGGTAACAAGAAGATGACATTGATGACTTTAAAGACTTGTTCGACGGTGCATCTACTAGTGCAAGCGGAACAGAAGCTGAATGATCAACAACATATACAGATAATGATGATGATTGATGAGTAAATAATTGTATTGGGGAACTATCTTTAAAATATAATGAAACTAAATGAACTTTGTGTTGGAAAAATGCTTATGAGTAAGCATTTTGAGGCTCAATTTTAAGCATGGTCCACTTCGTGTTAGTGGTTGTTATTGAATGATTCAGATACTCCTCCGTGAGTACTTCGAAATGATATATTCATATGCTTAAAATGGTGCTTGGGTGAATGAGAAATTGTTGCTCAAAATTCACCTATTGGTGTTGGAAAATAAAAAGAAGTTAGCTTGTCCGTTCCAACCGGTTCCGGTTCCGGTTCCGAAACCGAACCGGAATGGGACCGGTTCGGTTGGGGTTCCACCCCAACTCGAACCGGTCCGAACCGGTGGAACCGTACGGTTCCACCGGTTCGGACGGTTCCAACCGGAACCGAACGGTTCCGGTTGGAACCGTCGGGTTCCTGTTGGAACCGTAAGGTTCCAACAGGAACCCTACGGCCCCCAACGGCTACTACCGTTGGGGGATGCAGGGAGCCGTTTGGCTCCCTGCCAAACGGCTCCCTGCCAAAAAAAAAATTTATAAAATTTTTTTTATTATATAAAATAAAAATACTAATGTACCCCTAATAACGGTAATAAAACTGTTATATTTAGGGGCATTTTTGGTATCAAAAAAATTCTAAAATTCTATAAATAGGATTCATTTTTCATAATTTCATCACACCAATTTCTCAACTCTCTCATTTTCTATAAATCTCTTATTCTCAATCTTACTTCAATACAATTCTCTTATTTTAGTTGTTAATTAATTTGTTATCATTCGGCATTCGCATCGCAATTATTCAAATGGCAAGCTCATCCGAGAACATAATGTCAAATATGCCGACCCAAGAGAGCGGCCACAGTGTCAGTGCACAATCACGGAGAAGAGAAGTTAAGGCTCGGTCCTCCGATATTTTCAAAATTCATTTTAATTTGGAACGCCTAGACGATGGTTCACAACGAGCAATTTGCAACTATTGTGGGGTTATCTATAAATTTTCTGGTGGATACGGTAATATGATCAAGCACATGGAGAAACATCATCCGGTTGAATTTGGCATTGATACGACGCAGACTCAAATGGCCAGGTACGCATCATCTAGTAGAGGTACGAGTAGTGTAGATTTATTTAAATATTCTGATGCAAAAAATAGAGAAGAATTTGCGAAATTAACATGTATGACACATCTTTCTTTAAGCTTTGGTGAAAAACTTCATTTTACTAATTACGTGCATAATGCTTTAAACCCTGCTGCATGTAGAATGACTCGAAACACAACAAAACGTCATATTTTCAAATTATATAAAGATGGTAAAATTATTTTAAATGAAATATTTAAAGAGATGAAAGGTTGTATTTCTATATGTTCTGATATTTGGAGTGACCATTGGCAAACACACTCATACATGGGTGTGACTTGTCATTGGATTGATGCATCATTTACCATGCAAAAACGACTCATTGCATTTAGAGTTTTTGATGACCAACATACTGCACATAATATTTATAGAATGATGAAGGTAATTTTTTATGAATATGGTTTAGGAGAAAAAATTTTAACAATTGGATTTGATAATGCATCTGCAAATACTGCATCCATCAATGATTTAAAAGAAATATGTCAACCAAATTTAGGGGGTCGATTTTTTCATATTCGTTGTACATGTCATGTCCTAAACTTATGTGTTCAAGACGGTCTAAAAGTATTATCTCCTTTCCTTGATCCTATTAAAACGGCACTTAACTGTATTTGGTCATATTCTCAAGTTAGGAGGGAATGGACCAAGTTTTGTAAAATAAATGGTATTAAACCGATTAAATTTTCTAGAGATGTTCCAACACGTTGGAATTCTACTTATTTTCTTTTATGTCAAACACTTCAATACAAAGATGCATTATGTAGTTTTTTTTTTCAACATGTTCAAAATATCACACTTTATCCTAGTCAATGGGATATTTGTGAAAGAATTTTAGATATTTTAAGAGTTTTTAATGATGCTACTTTAGTTTTTAGCGGTGTTTATTATCCCACTGCACATTTATTTCTTCTTGAGAGTTTGAATATTGTTGGCACTCTCGATGAACATGTTGACAGTGACGACCCTAATGATATTGTTTTGCTCGAAGCCATTACTGTTATGAAGGTAAAATGGTTGAATTATTTTAGAGAAATTCCTTTACTTTATCTTATTGCTGCTGTTTTTGATCCTAGATTTAAATTAGAAGGTTTGAATGGTGGTTTACAAGCTTACTATGGTTATTTAGGAATATTAGATGACATTGATATTACGAGCATAATGACGAATTTAAAAAGTGATTTAATTATTTTATTTAATGATTATATTGTAAGATATAACTTAGGAACAATAGGTCAGTCTAGTAGTAGCGAACCGGTAATTCAACCAAGACTTAGCGCAGGGGATCGTTGGTTATTACAACGAAATAAAAAATCAAGGGATACGACAACAACTAATAACCCTGAATTAGATAATTATTTATCTACAAATTTTGAGTTTTCTAATGAAAGTTTATGCAGTAAAAATTTTAAAATCCTTGAATGGTGGAACCGGCATCAAAATATATATCATGTTTTATCTATTATTGCTAAAGAAATATTGGCAGCACCTATTTCCACCGTTGCGGTTGAGCAAGCCTTCAGCTTGGGAGGTAATATATTGGAAGCTAGGCGATCTTCATTACATCCAAGCACTCTAGAAGTAACATCTTGTGTGGATGATTGGACTCGAGCTGATCTGAGACAACAAGAAGATGCCCCCGATGATTTTGAAGATTTGTTCGATAATGCTTCTGCAACAAGTGCAAGCGGAAGCTGCGGACCCGGAGCCGAAGGATCAACTGATAATGATGATTGATAAATGTAAAATTATAATTTACAAAGGGGATATGTCTTAAACTTGTAATGGAACTACGTGAGCTTTGATTCCTCTCACACTTGGAGGATACGTAGGCAACTTAAATTTTAAAAAATTTAAGCTCAAGCTCTTCAATGTAATAATTTTTTTTTATTTATAAATTTAATCTCATTTTTTTTAATTAATAATTTTTTTTTATTTAATGATTTGACTCCTCTCATTTTTTTATTTTAATTAATTTAAAAAAAAAATGAACCGAACCGAACCGGAACCGAACCGTTCGGTTCCGGTTCGGTTCGAGTTTCCGGTTCCACTTAAGTGTGGAACCGGAACCGAATCGAATTTAACCGGTTCGGTTCCGGTTCCACACTTGTGGAACCGGAAACCGGCCGGTTCGGTTCGGTTCCGAACCGGAACCGAACCGCCGGTCGGGTCTAGCTTGTCCCATATGAGAAAGCTATAGAGGGAAAATTATGCTTATATATGATTGCTCATAAATAGATGGGTAAGAGTTATAAGGATATAGGTTCTCTCTACGTGCGCGCAGGGGGGTGCAAATTAAAATCCAAACAGTCTTGGCTCGTGTGCACCCGCGTGTCCTGCGTACACGAATGCCGGACCAAATTGTGCGGGCCCAGCCCAACCGAATTTTTACTAATCTCTTCAATTTTCCAAGCCTTTTGAATTTCCATAACAGCTAATTTAATTAGCTTGGTGGTTACAACAAGTGAAATGCCTCCCATTTATGAGATATAATTGGCATGTTAATTTCCTTTAAATGAGCTGTGTTTTTCGTTTTCCTATATAAACAATACTCAGATTTTGTTTACAACACTGAGAATAAAATATCACACACAACAGCTCGTTTTTCTTTGTTTTTTTAAGGGAGAGTTCAAACACTTTTGTGGTTCGTTGGATACGAGTTCGTTGGTTCCCTTACTCATACGTTTTCCGTTGTATCCTGGGAAACAATCGTCTCACATTCTACTGCACCTACGGTAGGGGTGAATTTATTTTAAGGATATTGCTGACATCAACAAGCCTCGGGAAAGTGAAGAACTTCATCAATTTCAGGGTCTAACTCTTTTTGTTCATGAGGGTCCGCTCATCAGCCTATGCTCTGCTCATCAGCCTATGCCTCCGCTCATCAGCCTCTGCCTCTGCTCATCAGCCTCTGCCTCTACTCATCAGCCTATGCCTCTGCTCATCAGCCTCAGCCTCCGCTCTTAGCCTCCGCTCTCAGGGTCCGCCATCAGGGTCTGCCGTCAGGGTCTGATTCGGCCTTCAGGGTCTTATTCGTGCGTGGGTCTGCTCCGTGGGTCTGATTCGGCCTTCAGGGTCTGCTCGAGGATAATTATAATATTTGTAATATTTGCATTTCCCAATTACCCTGAAATAATTGTAATAATTGTAACTACAGTCTTAAAATAAAATTCGACTATGTGGATATGGAACTCAGTCCAAACACAGTAGATCCGAATATGGCAGCCTCTTCGGCTGGCCAGAATGTTGTGGCAGCCCCCGTGGCTGACCAAAGTGTGGCAGCCCTTTCGGCTGGCCAACTTGCAACAGCCTCTGGGCTTAATATGGCAGCCGTTGTGGCTGGCCAAGGTGTTGCTGCCTCTATGGCTAGACAACTTGTTGGACATGTGGGCCATGTCAATCCTGCTGCGGAAAAACCTGAAAAATTCAGTGGTCAGAATTTCAAAAGGTGGCAAGAGAAAATGTTTTTCTACTTGACCACGTTGAACCTTGCGAGGTTTCTAAAGGAAGATGCTCTTGTACCCGCGGAGGGTGAGATTGATATCCAAGTCATCAGTGCCATCGATGCTTGGAAACATTCTGAATTCCTATGTCGGAATTATGTGCTGAATGGGCTAAGTGATTCCTTGTACAGTGTGTACGCCGGAATGAAAACAACTAAAGGGCTTTGAGAATCTTTAGATCGAAAATATAAAACTGAGGATGTCGGTACTAAGAAATTTATCGTAGGCCGTTTCCTAGATTTTAAGATGATTGATTCCAAAACTGTGTTAAGCCAAGTACAAGAACTGCAGATTATACTAGCAGAAATTCATGTTGAGGGGATGAGTTTAAGTGAAACCTTCCGAGTAGCCTCGATGATTGAGAAACTACCACCTGGTTGGAAAAATTTCAAGAATTATCTAAAGCATAAGCGAAAAGAAATGAGCATTGAAGACTTGGTTCTTAAGCTGAGAATTGAGGAAGATAACCAAGTTTCTGACAAGAGAGGAATGAGTCATGAGGCCAAAGCAAATGTTGTCGAACATGGCCATAAGAATAAGAATCTCAAGAACAAAGGTTCAAAAATGGGCCCTAAAGAAGGAGTTTCCAAGAAATCCAAATTTCAAGGAAGATGCTTCAACTGTGACAAAATGGGTCACAAGTCTTCTGAGTGCAGACTGCCGAAGAAGAAAAAGAAACAAGAGGCTAATGTGCTGGAAAACATGACTCAAGATGTTTCAGACATTAATCTTTTTGCAGTGGTTTCTGAGGTGAATCTGGTGGGTTCTAACCCAAGAGAGTGGTGGATTGACACTGGTGCCACTCGACATGTGTGCTCGGATAAGAGCATGTTTTCTTCATTTGAGCCTGCTGGTAATGGGGAAAAGATATACATGGGAAATTCAGCAACATCTGAGATTGAAGGTCAAGGAAATGTGATTCTGAAGATGACCTCGGGGAAAGAGTTGACTTTGAACAATGTTCTGTATGTACCTGAAATACGGAAGAATCTTGTGTCTGGATCGCTTCTGAACAAGCATGGATTCTGGATGGTGTTCGAGTCCGATAAAGTAGTTTTGACTAAAAATGGGATGTATGTGAGAAAAGGGTATGTAACTGATGGGCTATTTAAGCTCAATGTAATGGTTGTTAAACCCAAAAATATCAATAAACCTAGTTCTTCTGCTTATATTGTTGATTACTCTAATCTATGACATGGTAGATTAGGACATGTTAATTTTAATTCATTGCGAAAATTAATTAACATGAATCACATTCCATATGAGAAATCTATAGAGGGAAAATTATGCTTATATATGATTGCTCATAAGTAGATGGGTAAGAGTTATAAGGATATAGGCTCTCTCTACGTGCGCGCAGGGGGGTGCAAATTAAAATCCAAACAGGCTTGGCTCGTGTGCACCCACGTGTCCTGCGTACACGAATGCCGGACCAAATTGTGCGGGCCCGGCCCAGCCGAATTTTTACTAATCTCTTCAATTTTCCAAGCCTTTTGAATTTCCATAATAGCTAATTTAATTAGCTTGGTGGTTACAAAAGTTGAATTTTCATAACAGCTAATTTAATTAGCTTGGTGGTTACAACAAGTGAAAGACCTCTCATTTATGAGATATAATTGGCATGTTAATTTGCTTTAAATGAACTGTGTTTTTCGTTTTCCTATATAAACAATACGCAGATTTTGTTTACAACACAGAGAATAAAATATCACACACAACAACTCGTTTTTCTTTGTTTTTTTAAGGGAGAGTTCAAACACTTTTGTGGCTCGTTGGATACGAGTTCGGTGGTGCCCTTACTCGTACGTTTTCCGTTGTATCCTGGGAAACAATCGTCTCACATTCTACTGCATCTACGGTAGTGGACGAATTTGTTTTAAGGATATTGTTGACATCAACAAGCCTCGGGAAAGTGAAGAACTTCATCAATTTCAGGGTCTAACTCTTTCTGTTCGTGAGGGTCCGCTCATCAGCCTCAGCCTCTGCCTCTGCTCATCAGCCTCTGCCTTCGCTCTCAGCCTTCGCTCTCAGCCTCCGCTCTCAGGGTCCGCCATCAGGGTCTGCCGTCGGGGTCTGATTCGGCCTTCAGGGTCTGATTCGTGCGTGGGTTTGCTCCGTGGGTCTGATTCGGCCTTCAGGGTCTGCTCGAGGATAATTGTAATATTTGGATTTCCCAATTACCGTGAAATAAATGTAATAATTGTAACTACACTTTGATTACTCTCACTACTAAATGATGCGTAGGCCACTTATGTTTTAAAAAATTTAAGTTCAAACTCTTTTATTTTTATTTTTAATATAATGTAATTAAATTTAAATTAATAATTTTAAATAAATTTTTTAATCTCATTTTTATTTTTTTAAAAATTATTATTAAAATTTTAAAAAAAAAACAGAACCGAATCGGAACCGTGGAAACAGAAATTAATCAACTATTCGATTCGATTTCGATTCGGCGGATTTTAAGCATTATGCTTCAGCTCAACCCTTGCTGGGCTCTTGTGGATACAAATCATTAAATAAAGACATGGCATCAGAAAAATCTATATAATAATGCATACAAGAAGCGACGAGAAAAAAATAAATAAATAAATAAATTGACAAGAAGAGAGGAGAAAGACGAAGAAGAGGAGGACATGGCTGCAGAGCCGAGTTTGATGGTATTGTCACTAGTGTTGGCTGGGCTTGTGGGTTTATTTTTCTCTCTCTATAATGTTCTGATACTGAAACCAAAAGTTCTAAGATCAAAACTTGAAAGTCAAGGCATCACAGGACCTTCTCCTTCTTTTCTGTTGGGGAACATCCCTGACATAAAGAAGATCCAAATCCAAGCTACTCAAAAGTACCAAAACAAAGTTGGAATTGACCATGATTGCTCATCAATTGTCTTCCATTTCTTGAGAAGTGGAGAAATGAATATGGTAAGCATATTTGTGATCTCTCCTGCCTTTCATAGAATTTGTTTTTTAATTTCTGGATTTAATAATTGGCAGGACCAATGTTTGTGTATTCAACTGGGAATATGCAGATGGTATGCGTAACAGATATTGAGATTGTGAAGGAATTGAGCATAAACACATCTTTGAACTTAGGGAAGCCTTCTCATCATTCCAAAGAACGGGGGCCTATTCTGGGTAATGGCATTGTATCATCAAGTGGCCTTCTCTGGGCTTATCAAAGGAAGATTATTGCTCCTGAATTATATATTGATAAAGTTAAGGTATCAATTGGGTATTTGTTCAACAAATGTTTTTGTTTTTATTTCTGCAGAACCATTAAGTACTTGCTTGCAAACAATCGCTTATGTAACTAACTGTTTGTTTTAAGGGTATGATGAAATTGATGGTGGACTCTACTACATCACTGCTAGGATCTTGGGAGAGTAGAATTGAAAGCGAGGGGGGAACTGCGGAAATTAGAATTGATATGGATTTGAGAAGTTTGGCTGCGGATATTATTTCGAAAGCTTGTTTTGGTAGCAGTTACTCTAAAGGGCAAGAGATATTCTCAAGGCTTAGATCGTTGCAGAAAGTCATGTCCAAAGGAATGGTCGGTGTTCCCGGCTTAAGGTAATTACTTACTAATCATTGCTACCAAAATTCATTAGTGTTACACACATTGTTATAGGTACATGTAATCTGAAGCATTGTTGTTTAAACAAGCGTTACAAACATTATTATAGGTACTTGCCAACCAAAAACAACAGGGAGATTTGGAAACTAGAGAAAGAGATCAACTCAATGATACTGAAACTGGTAAAACAAAGAATTGAGGCTTCCCATGAAAATGATCTTTTACAAATGATACTAGAGGGTGCGAAAAGTAATGGTGATCACAATGGACTACCATCTGAAATCTCTCGAGACAAATTTATAGTGGATAATTGCAAGAGTATATACTTTGCTGGTCATGAGACCTCTGCTATTACAGCATCATGGGTATTACTTTTATTGGCTGAGCATCCTCAATGGCAAGAGCGAGTTCGTGCTGAGGTGCTAGGAACTTGTAGAAATGGCATTCTAGATGCAGATATGCTGCCAAGCTTGAAAATTGTGAGTAGGATTTACTTCAAAGCTTTTGGTTATGCCACTGTTAGGTTGTCTTAGTTTGTTAAAATCAACAGACTTACTAATTTATAGTGTGAAAAGAATATACAAGTATTATAAACGTAGCAGCTTAATTCAAAAAGGAGTTAATGTCACTCCTTGAAAGATAAATTGTTTAATTCCCACTTTCAAATTCTCATGATTCAAATGTGTAGAGAAAGTAGTGCTACTTGCTTTCTAGATGTTCCTTCTTTATCTTATTATCATCAAGTACTGCTTTTCCTTTGAAATTCCATTCTAAATGAGAGTGTGTTCAATCTAATATTCATTCGCAGTTGACAATGGTGATTCAAGAGACATTGCGCCTATACCCGCCAATAGGGCTTCTGCCAAGAGAGGCTTTCCAAGATATTAAGTTTAAAGACATTGTAATCCCAAAAGGTATGGGCATCCGGATACCAATCGCAATGTTACAGCAACATCCTGATTTATGGGGGCCTGATGCACACCAGTTTAATCCTGGAAGATTTGTGAATGGAGTTTCTGGAGCTTGTAAGATCCCACAGGCTTATATTCCATTGGAATGGGGCCTCGGATTTGTGCTGGCCAACATTTCGCCATGACTGAACTGAAGGTCATTCTATCACTCATTCTATCAAAATTCTGTTTCTCCATCTCTCCAAAATACCAGCATTCCCCCGTTTATAGATTGGTTGTGGAACCTGGACACGGCATCGATCTCTATGTAACCAGAGCATGATATTCTTCAATTTCTGTGGAAAATGAGAGACTTACTGCAGTGTTATTTCACATTCCATGGAAAATAAGAAAGTTGAACATTTTATCTCTTTGTATCACTATGATTTTATTGTAACTAGACTATTGCAATGTGTTAGTTCCATTTTTATTGGCATGTGTCCGTGACAAAACAAGTTCAATTGAGTTGTAATCTTTCTTGAAGATCTTTGTGCAATTGGACTGGTTTCTGGCTGCTGTGATCAGACATACGTTCGTGGTGCGTTCGTTGCAGTGTTCGAACGGTTGGCGTTAGTGTCACGTTCTTTATTGGGTTCGAACGGGCGCATTCCAGAGAGCAAACGTTCGAGGCACGTTCTTGTGGGGTTCGAACGGGAGCATTCCAGAGAGCTCACGTTCGTTGTGCGTTCGATTTATGTTCGAACGAGTCTTCACAGAAAGGGCGCGTTCGTGTAGCGTTCTAGTAAGCGTTCGAACGCGACTGCGATCTGAACGCGTTTTTGGCCTGCAAAACCCTAGGTTTTCACCCTACCTATAAATATAACCCTTAGCCGCCATTCTCATCAGTTGAAGCATATTTCTCTTGAGCCAAATACTCTCAAAGCTTTCAACTCTCTTTGATTTCACCTTGAAGACTCTTTGAATCTTATGTCTTCTTTGTTAATGGTGAAATCCATTCTTTGATAAACCTTCAACACAACTTAACCCAAAATCCCTAATCCTTTAGAGTTCTATAGGAGGAGTTTTGGTAGTCGGAGTTCCGGCATTCAAAGGTGATACAATCTACTCAGAGACTTCAAAGGTTCTGAAGAAAACCGTGGGTCGCGGGCTTGAGGAGTTGCCTTGAGTTCTTGCAGTATAGAGGTACTTGAGTCGGTGGAGTTGCCACCATAGGTCTTGACCATCGCTGTAAGTTTTTCTCGATATAGTGGATTGGGCTGGTAGCCGATATACCGGAGTGGTTTTTACTCGGAAGAGTTTTCCACTTCGTCACCAAAATTACTTGTGTTGATTTTGTGTGGTTTGATTATATTTGCTGCTTTAATTATTGTTATTGTTTTTAACATTTGCAGCTTATATATTTTAGTTGTTGATTTGTTATATTGCCTGTTGCATTCCATAGTAGCAGTAACAGGACTTGTCCTGCTTATTGTTTGTAATTCCGCATAGGGTCAGAACTTAGGATAACCTCGAATCTTCAATTGGTATCAGAGCCTGAACTCGATCCTTGACCCATTAGCTATGGAGCGTAGTCAACCCTTAAATTGTCCGCCATTTTTTGATGGCACGGAATATTTGCATTGGAAGGTTCGCATGAGAGCGTTCCTTAAGTCCTTAGATGAGAGGGTCTGGATGACTGTTGAATACGGGTGGAAACCTCCCGTTGTTACTGTTGATGGGGTCACTACCCCTAAAGACAAATTGACCTGGACCAAGGACGAATTTGATACTAGCAATAGGAACAGCAAAGCTGTTAATGCCATACATGGTGCTGTCTGTTCTGCTGAGTTTAGGAGAATCTCAATGTGTGAGATAGCCAAGGATGCTTGGGACATCCTGCAGACTGTGCCTGCAGACTGTGCATGAGGGCACATTGTCTGTTAAAAATAATAGACTCCAGGATTTAGCCACTAGGTTTGAGGTCGCCAAAATGAAAGATGATGAGACCTTTGATCAATTTTATGCTGAGATTAACGATATCGTTAACTCAAGCTTTAACCTAGGTGAGACTATTCCTACCAATAGGATAGTTAGGAAAATCCTGAGATCCCTACCTGATAAGTTCCTACCCAAAATCACCGCCATCGAGGAAAGCAATGACCTCGATCAGCTTAATTTAGATGAACTCGTAGGAAAGCTGCAGGTTTATGAGAAAAAGCTTCCTGGTTTTAGAGAGCCAAAAACGTTTGCGATGAAAATCGCTAAGGAAGTTGTGCATGATTCGTTTAGTGATGATGATACCATCAGGATCATGATTTGGCCTTGTTTGCAAAGAAATTTAAGAAATTTCTTAAACTTAAGAAAAGTGGTCATAGCAGTAATAGAGATAGGGAGGTTATGCCTAGAGATAGTAGGCATAGCAGAAAAGAGTCTAGAGAGGATAGGGGTAGTAGATCCCGTGTGATGTCCAATGCCATGAGTGTGAAGGCTATGGGCATATTCGACCAGAGTGCCCTACATATCTAGAGCTAAAGGCAAGAAAGCCATGGCTGCCTCTCCTAGTGATTCAGAAGGTGGTTATTCTTCTGATGAGTCTCCTAAAGGCAAGAAAAATTTTATTGCCTTTACTGCTAGTGTGACTGGTGAGAGAGAGATTGTGTGTTAATGATGATGATTCAGAAGTCTCTCTTGATGAGTCTGTAGATGAGGAAAGTCTTCAGGTAGCTTATGTTGAACTGTTTAATGAGAGTTTAGCTATTAAGAAGACTAATATAAAGGTCAATAAAAGGCTGAAAGCTGTTGAGCTAGAAAAGAATGAAGCTCAAGCCAAATTTGAGCAGAGCCTTTTGATGGTAGATGACCTGGAGGAGAGAAATAGAGGTCTAATTAATAGGGTCCAAATATTAGAAACTGAACTTGAAGATACTAGAACCCAGTGTCTGTATTTTCTAGTGGAAATAAGAAAGTGGATCGTATGTTAGGTATTAATTTGAGCCTAACTGTGATAAGGCTTCTTCTTCCAAAGCTGTGCCTGTAGCAGCTAAACGTGACTTAGGTAAGAAACCTGTTGAGTGTAGTCATGTTTTCCTCATGTTATTCCTCATCCTGTTTCCCAACCTCAATCTAGAGGTGTTGTGGGTAAACCTCGCTCTCATCCGAGGTTTGTGCCTGTGTGCCATCATTGTGGCAAGGCCGGACACATTAGGCCTAAGTGCTTCATGCTTCACAAGCAAAAGAAGAGGCCTAAAAATGTGTCACCTAGATTTGACTCTTCAAATCTAGCTTCTCAAGTTTCTGCACTAACAAAACAGACAAAATTTCTTAGTGAGAAACTTAATTTGTTGACTAGGAATTCTCAAGTGGATGAGATTCCTAGAAAGGTTTGGGTAAGGAAGCAAGATGATTTCCCATCTACTTCTGCATGTCCTGATGGACATGATGAGAGTGCACTTCGGTGTAACTCTGCTTAAAGATGCATTTTATTTTCCCATTGCATGTGTGTGTGCGTGTGTTTTATGTTTTTGCACGTTTATTTTGTTTTCACAGCATATGGGTGTGTGTGTGTCTTGTTTTTGTTATATGTCCCTTGGTATATAGGATGGAAATCCGGACATAAATTTCATAGCCGATTCCGAATGGACGGTAGTATGATCTGCACTCGGGATACAACTCCACGTACCATTGGATGTTTTACAAGCCTATTTATGTCTTTATTTTATTTGTTAAAATCTGAAAAATTCAAAAAAAAAAATAGAAATTGAAAAAGACAAAATTATTTTATTTTATGGCTTGTTAGAGCATGAAAAGCTTATGCATGTGATCCTGGTATGTAGGATATATGATTATGCATGTATGATATGCTTTTATTTTTCTTGATGCTCTATATACATGAGTGTGTGTGATAAAAAACTTTGGTATATCTTGTGCTTGCACTTCACATACACGTTTTTATTTTGTCAAGGCTTGGTCGCATGTATGAGTTTTTGGAATAGCAATCTAATTTCTATCATATCTTGTTTGCTCAATAGTGTGACATTTGACTAGTTGACCTTGCTATCCCCTTTTCAAAAGTAAAAAGAAAAATGAGACTCAAGTGCAAAAGAGCCAAAATGGCCAAATTCAAAAGATAAAGGCAAAAACCCTTCATTCGAAAGAGTTATTAAATATGAGCTCATAATATTTCTGGGGTAAATAATATAGCATGCAACCAATGTTGCTTATTTTCAGGTCCTAGTGGTGCTGGGTTGAACACCTATTTTGTGGACTTGGTTTGTTTAGAGATGGATTTCTTTGGCTGTGTCCAGCTCATAAAATAAGGTCTTAAGCCTTGATTTGTTGTGCACTTTATTTTTCACGCAGTGCTTTATATGCTTTGGTGTTTATGTCATATGCATAGTGTGTATTTAGCCTCTTTTAAAATATGCATATTGTTTCATGTCATAAACAGCTGAATACTGACTGGGTATCATTGTCTCAGCTTGAAATGCTGTTTCAGTCAGTTTTTGACAGGATTTTTATCTATCTCAGTATGTGCTTGTGTGTGCTTCATGTTTTTGCATACCAATTTTTTTTTTCTTTCCTGTGCACTTTTCTGAGTTTTGGTTTGCTTCCCGTGTGTTATTTTGCTAACTATATGTGCCTGTTAGTGGGGGAGTATTTCCTGTTTGTTTATGCTCTTGCATGTGTTTGTCTCCTGTTATTTTTCCTGTTTCTTTTACCCTTTGTCATTTCGTGACAAAAAGGGGGAGAGTAATATATTAAGGGGAGAGCCTTAATATATAGGAGGAGTCGTAGAATATCCTTTAGATATCTCCGTTTTAAGGGGAGTTAAGATTAAGGGGAGAGAGATTTCTACTTGTACATGCATGAGATTTTTACCTGCTTTATGTTTTACTAGATTATCCCAATTCTTTTCACGGTATATTTTGTTTGTGGATTTTCTCAGGTAGCAGGTATGTTGCTGCGGTGGCATTACTTTCAAGACTACTTTGTTAGGTGTTAGATCGAGTCCATTTGTAATAAGTCACTGTTTTGATGGTTGACAGTTGACTATTTTTCTTTTTGGATCTATTACCGTAGTCTTTGTATTAGGTAGTGTTTTGTCACGGAATGCCAAAGGGGGAGATTGTTAGTTCCATTTTTATTGGCATGTGTCCGTGACAAAACAAGTTCAATTGAGTTGTAATCTTTCTGAAGATCTTTGTGCAATTGGACTGGTTTCTGGCTGCTGTGCATCAGACATACGTTCGTGGTGCGTTCGTTGCAGTGTTCGAACGGTTGGCGTTAGTGTCACGTTCTCTATTGGGTTCGAACGGGCGCATTCCAGAGAGCAAACGTTCGAGGCACGTTCTTGTGGGGTTCGAACGGGAGCATTCCAGAGAGCTCACGTTCGTTGTGCGTTCGATTTATGTTCGAACGAGTCTTCACAGAAAGGGCGCGTTCGTGTAGCGTTCTAGTAAGCGTTCGAACGCGACTGCGATCTGAACGCGTTTTTGGCCTGCAAAACCCTAGGTTTTCACCCTACCTATAAATATAACCCTTAGCCGCCATTCTCATCAGTTGAAGCATATTTCTCTTGAGCCAAATACTCTCAAAGCTTTCAACTCTCTTTGATTTCACCTTGAAGACTCTTTGAATCTTATGTCTTCTTTGTTAATGGTGAAATCTATTCTTTGATAAACCTTCAACACAACTTAACCCAAAATCCCTAATCCTTTAGAGTTCTATAGGAGGAGTTTTGGTAGTCGGAGTTCCGGCATTCAAAGGTGATACAATCTACTCAGAGACTTCAGAGGTTCTGAAGAAAACCGTGGGTCGCGGGCTTGAGAAGTTGCCTTGAGTTCTTGCAGTATAGAGGTACTTGAGTCGGTGGAGTTTCCACCATAGGTCTTGACCATCGCTGTAGTTTTTCTCGATATAGTGGATTGGGCTGGTAGCCGATATACTCGGAGTGGTTTTTTACTCGGAAGAGTTTTCCACTTCGTCACCAAAATTACTTGTGTTGATTTTGTGTGGTTTGATTATATTTGCTGCTTTAATTATTGTTATTGTTTTTACATTTGCAGCTTATTATTTTAGTTGGTTGATTTGTTATATTGCCTGTTGCATTCCATAGTAGCAGTAACAGGACTTGTCCTGCTTATTGTTTGTAATTCCGCATAGGGTCAGAACTTAGGATAACCTCGAATCTTCACAATGTTATTTCACATCCCTTGGAAAATAAGAAAGTGAACATTTTATCTTTTTGTATCATGAACTGTTATGCTTGACGAGTGACTTAGTGCTTGCTCTACGCGGTCTTTGTTTTATTTGTGATGGAACACATCCAAATTAACATGGAATAAATCTATGCATTTAATCTCTCATAAATCAATCTAACATGCATTACTAGTCATAAAGTTATTCACAAACAAACTGAAATAACTTTAAGATCATAACACAGTCATTACTAATCTCCTTATAGAGTTCCTTTTTATGCACAATCCGTTTGCTTTGTGTTTTTTTTCCTCTCTTTTGCACTTTGTAAAAATTGTACCAACACTTGACTTCTTATATATAGGGACGTTAAGAGAGGGTGGGGAGTTGCTTAACTTCTCATGCATAACCTCAGTTAGATGGGATGGAATGAGAAGTTAATTATCTTCTCATACAACCTCCATGTAATGGACCGGGTTGACTCACGATGGGTTTAATGATTTCAGTATATCTGCAAGAATAACTCATACTTAATATTTGTGTCATGCAACCAATATGTTTCAAGTGCTCACTTGTTGTATATCTGTTAGATATGTATAACTTCTACAATAATGGAAAAAAATTAGAGTAGATCAAGTATGGGGACGTTGTTTAACTTCTCATGCATAGCCTCTATTAGATGGGATAGAATGGGAAGTTAATTAACTTCTCATACAACCTCCATATAATGGACCGAGTTGACCATCATGGATGACCCGACTCTAGGGGTGAACACAATTTCGGGTCAAACCGCGAACCGCATCGAACCGCACCGCACCGAACCGAACCGCGCGGTTTGAAAAAATATTAAAAATGATTTTGAACCGCACCGAATCGAACCGCAAATTTCGGGTCAGTGTGCGGTTTTGACCCATGTCAAACCGCGAACCGCCCAAACCGCATATTTTGACTCGAACCGCGACCCGAACCGCCTAAACCGCCGACCCGCGTACAAATTAAATATTATTTTATATTTTTCTTCTTCTTTAACTATGAAAATTAAGATATTTAATGATCATATAACAATATGTAATGAATAAATGAAAATTATGTAATTTTTTCTTCAATTATAATGTGAAAGCACACAAAATTTTCTTAAAAATTTATAATCCAAACCGCCGACCCGAACCGCCCAAACCGCCAACCCGAACCGCCGCGGTTTTCCTTATCAAATTTGCGGTTTTGTTTTCTAATTTCCCAAACCGCCAACCCGCGCGGTTTGAAGTAAAAAACGAAAAAACCGCCCCAAACCGCACCGCGAACACCTCTACCCGGCTCTATCCCAACATCTCTCACTCACACACGATGGGTTTAACAATTTCATTATATTTGCAAGAATAACTCATACTTAACATTTGTGACGTGCGACTAATATGTTTCGAGAGCTCACTTGCTCTATATCAGTTAGAAATATATAACTTCTACAATAATGGAAAAACATTTAAAGTAGATTAAGTATGGGGATGTTGCTTAACTTCTCATGCATAACCTCCATTAGATGGGATGAAATGAGAAGTTAATTAACTTCTCATACAATCTTCATGTAATGGACCAGGTTAACCCATCATGGATAACCTGGTTCCATCCCAACATCTCCCACTCACACACGATGGGTTTAATAATTCCATTATATATGCAAGAACAAATTATGCTTAACATTTGTGTCGTGCGACAACATGTTTCGAGAGCTCAATTGCTGTATATTTGTTAGAAATATATAACTTCTCGAATAATAGAAAAAGTTAGAGTAGATTAAGTATACATTATCCTCGATTAGTCCCGGCCAAGGTTCTGGTTCGGAATCGGAACCGAACCGGACGGTTCCGGTTCCAATCAGTCATCGAAATCGAAAAATTATTGTTCAGTTAGGGTTCACCCATGACTGAACCGAAATTGAACCGCGCAGTTCAACGGTTCCAACCGGAACCGTACGCTTCCGGTTGGAACCGTTTCTCCCAATGGCTAAGTAGCTGTTGGGCTAGGGCATGGAGCAACGACTCTTTGCCCTAATGTATAAAAAAAATTATAAATTACTTAATTACCCTTAATAACATTAATATAACAGCTAGTTTTATGAGCATTTTAGGTATGACAAAAAAATATAAAACTCTATAAATAGAAGTCATTTTTCATTTACTCAACACATCAATTCTCAATTCTTTCAATTCTACAATTCTCTCATTCTCAATTCTCTCATCTACATTTTCTCATTCTCAATTCTCTCATCTAAAATCTCTCATTCTTTAAAATTTCTTTAACAAAAAAAATGGCAAGCTCATCTGAGAAAGTATCGGTTCACGAAGAAGAGAAGTTAAATCTCGTTCCTCCGATATTTTCAAATTTTTTTCATTTAATCGACACTAAAAATGAAGGTACAAGAGCAGTATGCAACCATTGTGGGGTTTCTTATAAATTTACTGGTGGATATGGCAATATGATCAAGCACTTGGAAAAAAATTATGCCGTTGATATCAGACTTGATACAACGCAAACTCAAATGGCCAGGTACGCATCATCTAGTAGAGGTACGAGTTCTTTAGATTTATTTAAATATTCTGATGCTAAAATTATAGAAGAGTTTGCTAAATTAACTTGTATGACACATCTTTCTTTAAGTTTTGATGAAAAAGTTGTTTTTACTAATTACGTTCAAAATGCTTCAAATTCTGCTGCTTGTAGAATGACTAGAAATACAATAAAACGTCACATTTTTAAATTATACAAAGATGGTAAAATTATTTTAAATGAAACATTGGCGAGCACATTCATACATAGGAGTGACTTGTCATTGGATTGATGCATCATGAAACATGCAAAAATGACCTATTGCATTTAGAGTTTTTGATGAACAACATACTGCATAAAATATTTATAGAATGATGAAAGTAATTTTTGATGAATATGGTTTGTTAGGTAAAATTTAACAATTGGTTTTGATAATGCATCTGCAAATACTGCATCTATTAAAGATTTAACAGAATTATGCCAACCAAATTTCACAAGATATTCCAACACGTTGGAATTCAACTTATTTTCTTTTATGTCAAGCTTTCCAATACAAAGATGCATTATGTAGTTTTTTTCTCAACATGTTCAACATATCACACTTTTTCCTAGTCAATGGGATATTTGTGAAAAGTTTTTAATGATGCTACAAATATTTTTAGCGGAGTTTATTATCCTACAACATATTTATTTCTTGTTGAAAGTTTGAATATTGTTGGTACTCTATATGAGCATGTTGAAAGTTCTGATCCTAATGATATTGTTTTGCTTGAAGCTATTGTTGTTATGAAACGAAAATGGTTGAATTATTTTAGAGACATTCCATTACTTTATCTTATTGCCGCGGTTTTCGATCATAGATTTAAATTAGAAGGTTTGAATATTGCATTACAAGCTTGTTGGACAATTATGACCCATAGCATCACTATTTGTATAGAACATGGTGTTGTTGTACAAATTAACTATGTGACAAAGGAAATTGCTCTCTTATCATTTGTAATTGGATTACCGGGATATATAAATGATAAAAGTCCATATGATTAGTTCCGGATTAATAAGATATGAGACAATATTAATCCACTAAGGTTTAATCATTAAGACATCCCTAGTCGTAGTATTATCGAGATTGGACATCGATAATGCGGAATAGACTAGTATTGCACTTGTGCGTGTTATGGGAGCATAACGACATAGTTCTCATATATTTAAGTATTGGATACTTATGCAAGTGTGATAGGAGGTTGTGTTTACCGATGATACGGAAACAGCTTCGCTCTAGATAGACCCCTCGGAATTTCATTGGTAGTATGACTATGTGTCTATGGAAGTCCGAATCAGGGTAGATGTATTTGGTCTTAACTTGAGACTTGCATCGCTAATACTTGCGACAATCAATATACTTTGGTTTTGGTCGTCCAGGGCTTTAACAGGTTCTATGTACGCCTCTTCTGGGTATATTGAGAATCGTAGTGTATTGGGTGTGATGTCAAGATGGAAGTATCACTTCAGTCATATGGAGATGATGGTCACGTAGGATACAGAATTGGTACTCTTGTATGCTGCAGCTATCAGGATAATATGACTAGGTCATGTTTATCCGATTATAGAGACTAGTTACCAGAGATCCGACATATGCTTCGTACGGGGCAGACACAATTCCAGCCCAAGGCCTTGCATGTGACATCCGATACTGGATCGCAATACGCAATACTATGTATACTACGTCTGATATAGATTACATATTCCTTTAAGAATATTTCTGGAGAATTGGGTAGGCACAGTGCTTTGCTAGAAGCCAACAATGTCTTGTAAATCGGTAAAAACGTAGTACTATGTACGTACGTGTTCGGATAGTCTGACAACCGGATTTACTGCAACATATCCAGGGATCTCATGGGTCGCTTCCCGAAGATTCACCGATGATGTATGACTCGCATATAATTAATCTGGGATTAATTATAAGAGAGAAAATTAATCTAGGATTAATTACAGAGAATTTTATCTGGGATAAAATTCAATTAAAAGAGAGAGAACGATTAATTTGGAATTAATCGGTAAAATAATATATTTGATATATTAAACGAAATTAGATTTCGACGCGGAATTAAAATTAGATTTTAATTCGGGCAAACGAATTAATTTAGAATTAATTCGCTAGCGACGTGAATAGTAATTTTGCTAGGCATAATTATTTAATTAAATTTGATTTAATTACGTCGCAACGGAAAATTCATTAATTCGGAATTAGCGAACCCGAGCCCGGGAAGTGTTTGCGGGCCCACTTGGATTTTGAATCAAGTGGGGCCCACAGTCACATCATGTCACATAACTTGTCAACCTTTTACCTTTAAGGTGATGGTATTAGGTGATGGAATGATGGTGGCTTATATTACACTCAAGGTTGATGGATTGAAAGACAATTACCTAAACTTGGTTTGGTATATGTTTGTTTTGATTTTTGAAATCATTTTTAGACAACACATTCATCACTCTTTTACTCTCTCAAGTGACCGAAAATCCTCTCCCCTTCTCTCAATTGGCTTGGCCGAATCACACAAGGTGAAGAGAAGAAAATTTGTTGCAAATTTTCAAGAGTGCTAGCACACACAATGAGACATTCAAAGGTGATAGGGAAACCAACTCTTGAGCATGGAATCATTCACAAAGCTTGGAGCTTGAAGATCCACACACCAAGGGGTTGACCGAAACACACAAAGAGGAAAAGCTTGGAGCCGAATTTTTGTTGTCTTCGCATCGCAAAAGCCGATCAAATTGAGTATTTCTGCTACTTTAATTTGTTGTATTCGCACATTTCATTGCTTAATATGATCTTGGTTTGACCTAGAAAACCCAACAATGGTATCAGAGCCATTATTAAGCATGAAATTTTATTTAGGGTTCTTATGCTAAAATTTAGGTAAAATTGATTTGAGCATGATTTGATAAAATTGATTGATTGAGTATGCTTGAATGATGATAACTTAGAGTTATGCATGATCAATTTGATGAAAATTGAATTGGATTATTTCTTCCCCAAAAATTTGGCTTGGCCGAATGGTGTAGGTGCCCTAAAGTCATGGTGAATTTTGTTCTTTTGATCATTGGATGAGTTGAAAGACTTGGGATAAATTGATTTAGGATTTATTTGGATTAAAATCGAAATCGAATTTAAAATCCCTAAATTACCGTGAGCTTCAAAGCATGAAATGAGATGATTTTTTGAGTCAATAATGTTGGACATGTGTTGATGATGATTAGCATGATTAATTGATTAAATTAGTATTTTGGAGATGTTAATTCGAATAATTAATTATGGCTATACACTTTAATTAATTAAATTATGATATTGGGAATATTGGAATTTAATTAGTTGGGCTAAATTTGGAATTTGGCTAATAAAGTTGTATTTGGGCTTAATGGGCTTGGTTGGGCCAAGTTTGGTTTAGGTTAATTGGTTGGATCCAATTGGGCCTAAAACCATTTCCATAAAGTCCAAATATAATTAAATGAGCCTTTAAAATTTTAATTGGGCCTAATGGGCCTAAATTGATTTTTGGCAAAGGGTGATTCCTTATTGGGCTTTGGTTGCCAAATTCCATGCCTTATAAATTAATTGAAAGCACATTGAACTTTAATTAAATTGACATTGGATGTTAATTGGGCTTTGAGACCCGTTTAGATTAGATTTAGAATCTAAGTCGCAAAGGCACATTAATAAAGTGTAATTATTTAATTTGAAATTAAAGAAAGAATTAGTATTGAATACAATTAAATTGGATTTAATATTGTAGTTTAATATAATTCAAGAATTCGTACTTTGAGTACTTATTCTTAAACGAGTCGGACTCGCGCAAATCAAATCGTTGTTTGACCATTGGATGGTCATTAATTTCAGATTAATTAATTGGATTAGATTGATTGATAACATGCTTTGTGTGAATACATGGATGTGATGTATGAATAATGTATATCAGATGAATATTAGATGGGTGAGGGCAATTTTGGAAATTGTTGTAATAAATTTAGAATTTATTAAATTGGACCTGCATGTCCAACCTATTACCTATTGACTCTTTGTATTTCTCTTATCACATATTCCCCTCAATGTAAATGAGGTTTCTTTAGAAGTGTTATGTAATTGGGTAGAAGTAAGATTTGTGCTAGCGGGAGAGATGAAAGGGAGAGATTTGTTTTTGGAATAAAATATTTTAAATATCCATCCGCATATCATTGTTAATTTATTTGTCGCGCCTTATTATGCTTTTAGAATGCATGTTTAAGGGTGTATGATGAGACCTAATCAAAGATAATTAATTGGTTGCCAATTACACGAAAAACCATCAACAAATATTAAGCGTTTTTCCTTCCATTGAATGATTCATTATCAAGATCCAAGATTGGCACTGGTTTGTTGGCCAAAGTCAAGACCTTTGTCCATGGCATATGTGTTTGAATCATGAAGGCTTTGTTCCATATCGCATGTCTTGTCCAAGTTATGATTTGTTGGCCAAAGTCAAGATCACTTCTTGTCCATCGACATCGATTACGAAGCTTTCCAAGGTCAATGGGTCCCGCTTAACTGGAATCATTAAGCTTGTTGTGCCAAAGCCAAGGCTTAATTGATTCAGAGGAAAAATGTTAGGGAATATATTGGATATATTGGCATATATTAGATATGTGTTTCGGACTTGGATGTCCACCTACTAGATCTAGGAATTGGATGAGATCCAATTGATCTTAGAGATCTACCTAGTTAAATATCATACAGCTTGTTGGCCAAAGTCAAGGTTGTGTGTTATTTAACGGGATTCTAGCCCACTGGGAAACTAGGTTTCCCGAGTACTCAATAGAGGGTTAGAGGCTCGTCGAAAAATAGTGGGAGGCAAGTATTAAATTTGCAATTTCGTTTAGATACTTGCCAATACGCGCTCATTTCATTTTTTCGTCAATACATAAATATATTAGTTGGACTAATATTTAATCGTTGTTTTAAATTAAACAGTTGGACTGTATTCAAACTACTTCACTTATAGTTGATTATATAATTGGATTATAGTAATCAATATATTTGAATTAACCAATCAAATTATAGTTGATTGTATAGTTAGACTATAGTAATCATTATATTCAATAGTACCTGAAATCGTTGATTGGATAGTTGGACTATTGGAATCAAGATAACTGAAAGATTAGCGTTTAGAACATAATCCTGGGTGAAAATGTCTTTAAACGACTTTAATTTTCAGATTTGGAATAAAACCTCAGGATAGTCCTGGGAACTGAGAAGTTACTCTATTTGATAGAGCAATCTCTTGGGCCTACGCCCGGAGTTGAGCAAATAGTAGAACATGATCTTTGGAAGATTCATGTAATGATAACTTTAGTGCTCAATCCTTCATACTTAATGCAATGACACTTTAATTTCTTCGTCAGAATTAAGGATTAGATCCTTGTACCATGATGATGAAATTAAAGATCTTCATAGATTTATTCTTAAATCTTAGAAGTACAAATTGTAAAAGAAGCTCTTTTTCGCTCACGTATGTCAGAGGGTACATCTGTCGAGCACTAGGTGTCGCAGATGATTGCTGACATCGAACAGCTAGGTTAGCTGGGCATTACCTACGTGGCCGAGACTACTAAAGATTTGATCTTATAGTCTCTACCCGAAAGCTGGGGCAGGTTCATTATGAACCAAGAGTAAACTCTTGGAGAGTTGATGGCTATGCTCTAGGAGGCAGAGCCATAGCTTCTAAAAGGGGCAAAGGCAAAATCATCAAAGTATTCTAGGAAGACAAAAGACATATCCCAAGATGTCTGCCAAAACTGTGGCAAACGGGGTCACTGGATGCGTGATTGCCGTATGGACAAGGCAGACATGAAGGAAATGAAGACGGGGTAAGGCTCCGGCTTCAAATATGTTTGTCATAAGCATGTTCGCTATTAGTTTCAAAATTGGAATTTTGATACTAGATGTGATACATAAATATGTAGTGATGTGCAGAATCTGCTGATAAGCAGGATACTGACTTCAGTTGAGATCGATCTGCTAGTCAGAAACGGGACAAGAGTCGCTGTTTTAACCGTATAAATCTTAATTTTGGAACTACCCTTGAGGCATGTGCTTAAATTAAGAAACTGTTATAATGTACCTAGTTTGACTAGAAATATTATCTCTATATCTAAGTTTAAACCGTTGCGGGTATACCTTTATATTCTAGAACACTAAAGTGTTTTATTTTATAAAGATGATATTGAGATAAACACATAAGATGTGAATGACAGTATTTATATTTTGAATATAAATGAATCTCAAACGTATAACATGACAAACAAATAGCTCAAACTGAATTAATCAGATGAGACTTATTTGTGGCATTGTTGTCTGGGACACATTAACAAGACTCGTATATCCACACTTTCAAAGAGTGGATATTAGGACGGATTTGACTCTATTCAAATAATGTCTACGAATCTAGTTTAATAGGCAAAGTTCCTAATAACTTTTTACTTGGTAAAAGTGCTAATGCCATCGATCTGTTAGCCCTCGTTCATAGTGACGTAAGTGGGCCCATATCTAGCTAGGCTAGAGGTGGATATGAACGATTCGTAACCTTTATGGATGTGGCATCGCGTTATGGTTATGTGTTTCTTGTGAAACACGAATCGAAAACTTTTGATAAATTCAAAGAGTTTCGACATGAAGTAGACAGACAGATCAGCTAAAGTATTAAACCGTCACGGTTAGACCATGGTGGAAAATACTTAAGCAATAAGTTTCTCGATCACCTGAAAGAGTATAGTATTCTTTCACAGTGGACTCCTCCCGGAACACCTCAATTAGACGGTGTGTCCGAACTGAGAAACCGAACCTTGTTGGACATAGTAAGGTTAATTATGAGTCGCTCTGAGCTACCATTTTCCTTCTAGAGATACGCATAAAACAGTGCAAAACTTATTTTGAATAAGGTTCCATGAAAATCTGTTTGACAAACTTTATATTAGATATGAACATGAAAGAAACCGGGTTTTCTCATTCCTGAAGATTTGGGTATGCTAGGCATATGTTTGGATGATACCAAACTAGAACCCAAATCGGATAAGTGTCTATTTGTAGGTTATCCTAGGGAATCCAAAGTATAGTACTTATACAACTCACTAGAGAACAGTGTAATTGTTGCTCTCCATGCGATTTTCCTAATCGAAATACCTATATGCAGTGGTAAGTGAGAGGAAAGTAAAACTCGATGAAAATGGAGTAATATTGTTCCAGGCAATGATTCATTAACGGAACACAAACAGTTCATCAAGGATGAAACTGTACCACAATATTCAAATACACAAGAACCGCGAAAGTCGGAGAGAGTCAGAAAATAACATGGGAGGTATGGATTTCTGATCTCACCTCATGAAGATGTCAATCTTATTGAGGAATACGAACTGGCTACGTATGAGGAAGTGATACAAGGTATCGACTCCCTATTATGGCAGAGTGCCATGAAGTCTGAAATGGATTCCATGTATACCAACCAAGTTTGGACACTGGTTGATGTACCAGAAGGCATTGTGCCTATTGGTACTTAAAGATCTTCAAGGAAGACATACATGGATGGCAACATACCAACATACAAAGCTAGGCTTGTAGCGAAAAGGTATCGTTATCAACATTGTGTCGATTACGACGAAACCTTTTACTCGTTGCCATGGTTAAATCCATTTGGATAATGCTTGCTAATGCTGCATGTTTCATTTATGAAATATGGCAGCTGAACATCAAAATTGCTTTCCTTAAACGGAAACCTTTTGGAGGATGTTTATCAACATCCTGACAGTTTTTTCATACCAAAACAAGCAAACAATGTTTGCAAGTTAATTCAATCCATTTATGGATTGAAGCAAGCATTGCGTTCTTGGAACCAGCGTTTTGATGTAATCATAATGGTATATGATTTAATTCAAAATGAACATGATTCTTGTGTATATAAGGAGGTTAGTGGGAGCGCACTGACAAGTGATTGTCCTAAATGATGATGATATATCATTTCTTGGAAATGACATTCCATAATACAATCGGTGAAAGCTTGGCTTTCATGAAAAATTCTCCGTAGAATACTTGGAAGATACAACCTTTATTCTAGGAATAAAGATCTACTGGGATATATCTAAAAGTTGTTGGAACTCTCCGAGAACTTGTACATTAAAGTAAATGTACGCGACCTGGTGTCTCATATGCTTTGAGCATATGAAGTCATAATCAGGCCAATCCAAGTGATAGTCACTGGATTGATGTTAAGAACATCCTTAAGTATCTTAGATGAACTAAAGATGCTTTCTTAAGCTATGGAGAATGAGAACTTGAAGTGACTGGGTTCACCGTTGCAAGTTTCATAACCGATAAAAACGACTATAACTCGTAATAAAGGTACTATATAGTTTGAATAACGGAACAATGAGCTGGAAATCTTCCAAGCAAGATACTGTTTCCGAATAAACAACAAAAGCGGAATATTGCTGCAGCTGAGGCAGCAATAGAAGCACTTTGGATCTATATAATCCTAATTGGATTAGGAGTAGTTTTGTTAGCAGCTGAGCTAGGCTACAGCACAGGAAAAAGAATTAATGGTCTCATCAACGATCCAAATATATACTTCAATTATTTCATCTGATTTGTCGGATCATACATCGTGGCAATGTGATGATCGAATAAATCGCATCAGATGATAACCATGCGAATCCGCTGACGAAAGTAGTTTCTCAGCAGAAATTTGAGCGACCCGTACATAGTTCAGGTGTAGGACACTTGAGTGATTGGCTATAGGCCAAGTGGGAGATTGTTGGACAATTATGACCCATAGCATCATTATTTGTACGAAACATGGTGTTGTTGTACAAATTAACTATGTGACAAAGAAAATTGCTCTTTTATCATTTGTAATTGGATTACCGGGATATATAAATGATAAAAGTACATATGATTAGTTCCGGATTAATAAGATATGAGACAGTATTAATCCACTAAGGTTTAATCATTAAAACATCCATAGTCATAGTATTATCGAGATTGGACATCGATAATGCGGAATAAACTAGTATTGCACGTGTGCGTGTTATGAGAGCATAACGATATAGTTCTCATATATTTAAGTATTGGATACTTATGCAAGTGTGATAGGAGGTTGTGTTTACCGATGATACGGAAACAGCTTCGCTCTGGATAGACCCCTCAGAATTCCATTGGTAGTATGACTATGTGTCTATGGAAGTCCGAATCAGGGTAGGTGTATTTGGTCTTAACCTGAGACTTGCATCGCTAATACTTGCGACAATCAATATACTTTGGTTTTGGTCATCCAGGGCTTTAACAAGTTCTGTGTACGCCTCTTCTGGGTATATTGAGAATCGTAGTGTATTGGGTGTGATGTCAAGATGGAAGTATCACTTCAGTCATATGGAGATGATGGTCACGTAGGATACGGAACTGGTACTCTTGTATGTTGTAGCTATCAGGATAATATGACTAGGTCATGTTTATCTGATTATAGAGACTAATTACCAGAGATTTGACATATGCTTCGTACGGGGCAGACACAATTCCAGCCCCCGGCCTTGCATGTGACATCCGATATTGGATCGCAATACTCAATACTACGTATACTACGCCTGATATAGATTACATATTCCTTTAAGAATATTTCTGGAGAATTGGGTAGGCACGTGCTTTACTAGAAGCCAACCATGTCTTGTAAATCGATAAAAACGTAGTACTAGATACGTACGTGTTCGGATACTCCGACAATCGGATTTACTGCAACATATCCAGGGATCTCATGGGTCGCTTCCCGAAGATTCACCGATGATGTATGACTCGCACATAATTAATCTGGGATTAATTATAAGAGAAAGAAAATTAATCTGGGATTAATTACAGAGATTATCTGGGATAAAATTCAATTAAAAGAGAGAGAACGATTAATTTGGAATTAATCGATAAAATAATATATTCGATATATTAAACGAAATTAGATTTCGACGCGGAATTAAAATTAGATTTTAATTCAGGCAAACGAATTAATTTGGAATTAATTCGCTAGCGATGTGAATAGTAATTTTGTTAGGCATAATTATTTAATTAAATTTGATTTAATTACACTCAAGGTTGATGGATTGAAAGACAATTACCTAAACTTGGTTTGGTATATGTTTGTTTTGATTTTTGAAATCATTTTTAGACAACACATTCATCACTCTTTTACTCTCTCAAGTGACCGAAAATCCTCTCCCCTTCTCTCAATTGGCTTGGCCGAAACACACAAGGTGAAGAGAAGAAAATTTGTTGCAAATTTTCAAGAGTGCTAGCACACACAAGGAGACATTCAAAGGTTATAGGGAAACCAACTCTTGAGCATGGAATCATTCACAAAGCTTGGAGCTTGAAGATCCACACACCAAGGGGTTGACCGAAACACACAAAGAGGAAAAGCTTGGAGCCGAAATTTTGTTGTCTTCGTATCGCAAAAGCCGATCAAAGTGAGTATTTCTGCTACTTTACTTTGTTGTATTCGCACATTTCATTGCTTAATATGATCTTGGTTTGACCTAGAAAACCCAACAAAGCTTACTATGGATATTTAAAAATAATAGATGAAATTGATACTACAATAATAATAGCTAAAATAAAATTTGATTTAATAGAATTATTTAATGATTATGTTAGAAGATATAACTTGCTATCAGTAGGACAATCTAGTAGCAGCAAACCCATAATACAAACAAGACTTAGCGTAGGTGATCATTGGTTACTACAACGAAATAAAAAACATAGGGATAATACGACTAACAACTTGTAATTAGATAATTATTTATCTACTAATTTTGAGTTTCCTACTGAAAGTTTAGTGAGTAAATATTTTCAAATCCTTGACTGGTGGAACCGATATAAAAATATATATCATGTATTATCAATTATTGCTAAGGCGTTGCTGGCATCACCTGTTTCCACCGTTGCGATTGAGCAAGCTTTTAGCATGGGAGATAATATATTGGAAGCGAGACTGTCTTCATTACATCCAAGTACTTTAGAAGCAACATCATGTGTGGATGATTGGACCCAAGCTGATATGAGGCAACAAGAAGATGCCTCAGATGACTTTGAAGACTTGTCTGATAATGCATCTGCAAGTGCAAGCGGAACATGAGGATCAACAGGAACTGAGAATGATGATTGATCAACAAGTAAATAATTGTAAATTTTAATGGGGAACTATCTTAAAGTTGTAATGAAACTACGTGAGCTTTGATTCCTCTCACCCTTAGAGGATACGTAGACGACTTAAGTTTTTAAAAATTTAAGTTCAAGCTCTTTAATTTAATAATTTTATTTTTAATTTCATGTAGTTAAGAATTTTATTTGTAATTTAATGTAATCTAAATTCATAATTTTAAATAAATTTTGTATCTCATATTTTTTAAAAATTGAAAAAATTAAAAAAAAAATTGGTTCCAACTAGAACCGGCCGGTTCAGTTCTAGTTCGGCTGGGTCTATCTTCGATCATTTATCATATTACATCTCTTTCTATCTTTTTTCAATCGTAATATTATTTTTGTATTTTCTAATCATATTTGATCATGTAAAATAACATAATTGATCGACCAATAAATACAAACTAATGTGATATAATTCATATAATGATATTTCTCTTTTTCTCGGATCTCTCAACCTCAATTCAATTTGCTTTTCCAAAAATAATTTATTGGATCGAATCTCTCATGATCTTCTAATAATACTCTAAGATGGTCTAAACTTTGAGAAGTAGACAAGATTATAAAGGGTACAATGTGAGATTAATATAATCTCAAGTGTTTCACACAATATCAATATCAAAATCGAAATCTTTATTTATATTACCTTTATTATTCGTAATTGTATAGTAACATGAAATACATGTTAGGGTATTCTCTCATTTCCCATAGAGTGTTTGTCTTCATTATCAAGATACCGTACATATGATAGTTTAGACATTTATAATGTCTATCTCAAGTTCATTTCTCCAACCATATTTATTTTCAAAAGTTTTGGATAAGAATTTGTCTTTTTAGTTTTAGCTTAAATTACTAGGAACTAGTAATAATATGGTTGAGAGGTGTGATGAACACTAAAAAGTGTACATTTATTAAAAGGAAAAGTAATCATTTTACACTTGTAGTTTCATTAATCTCCTTAATTTAGCACATTTTTGAAATGATAATTAAATTTATGTTTTATATATTTTTATTGTGATTTTTATTTCTTATGTAGGTGAAATAATACTTTGGATGTATAACTAGAAAAATGGATGTAACATTTGGATTTTGGAGGCTAGAAACTTGAAAGTGCGTTCTAACAGTGTATAATTTCAGCCATTACTCTTTACTGTGATATCGGATTGAGGTGATTCCAATTCCAGATGAAAGAACACTCAAATATCTACAACTTTGATCTTTACAAGATTTTCTAGTTCTGAGGATTTCAAGGTCGAAATTTGTGAAAAAATCAATGTGTGTTGCATGTAATTTTAATTATTTGAAAAAAATAAAAAAATAAAAGTTGAAAAATCACAATCCACCTAAAAGGTGGATTGTGACAAATGTTTACAAAATGATAAACAAAAATCAAAAAAGAAAAAAATAAATTAGTAAAAGTTTATTGTTGATATTTGATTTGGAAAATTGTAATTAATAATTGAGAGATGATCACTTCTAATATAAATAGAGGTGCTCACCTATCATTTTCTTCATGCTTCTTTCATTTTCTCTCTTGAAGAATTTGGAAGAAGTGTCTTGTATGTTTTATCTTTCTTGTAATTTTGTTTCAGTAATAAATTTATGCAAGCTTTTATTCAAATCATAAGAAGGTAATTTCATTATGCTGGGGTAAATGGTGAAACTCTAAATATGAGAATATAAATTAATCTTACTTATATTATAATATATGAATTGTAATCTAAAAACTAATATTTAATATTCTCTTATATTTGCAGGTGTCTTGATTCTCTGTAGAAAATCAAATCTTGGTTGACACAATTAATACTTTACCTCATATTATATGAGAGAGTAATTTAAATCTCGATTAAATATTGACAAACTTCGTTACCGCCTTTATGGCCAGTTTTATTTATTTGGCATAATTGAGTACCTAACTGGACTTGTTATAGACAAATGTTATCACCACATTTATGACTGCTTTTATATGTTTTGACACAATTAATTCATGAAGTAAATTAACTGGGTAATAATGACAATTTATATATTATAAAAAATAAGATTTTTTTATATTTGAAATATCAATAGTGGATCTCCTAACCCCAACATTCTAATTTATTATTGCAGTTCAATTTAAATTGTTCACCACTTCAAACAATTCAGCCTTTTTATTTCCACTCGAATTGTTATTTTATGTTGCTAAATATATTCCATGTGAATCGACCCCAGACTTACCGGGTTATTTTATTACTTCGACACTCTTATACTTGAGAGTAAAGAACCACTTTGTGAGTGTGTCAAAAATTCTCATGTACCAATTATATGACTAGTTCTTGGACTTGAGGTATTTATAGTCATGTGCATGGATTAGGTAACTTTGATATTCTTCCTTCCCGGATTCATAGAGTCGGTCGTATGGTGTGATGGGATCATTTTTTGAAATGCATGAAGGTTGTGAAGATAAAACAGAGGATCACCTCTCTCTTTAGGATAACGTTTAGTCATGAAAGTCGTGTCCTGCTACGCGGGTTAATATGTTTGGTTAGTGCTTAAAATTGTGGCCACAACAGAAGAATCGTGTGAGATTATTGGTTTAGCATAAATCATGGTATTATCAATATTATACCTTGACCGTACGGGTAGACACTGTCTATACCCTAGATTATTTGGTAGGGATACAGCGAGGCGAGGGACCGTATCATATGGGAATCTAATACGAAATGGATACTTATTTTCTCTTCTCATTTAGGGACGTAGGCAAGTTGATAGTGTTGGAGTTGGTGCTTGAAGTGCCAACCCGAATAATGTCGTTTAATGGAATTGGAGTTCCAATGGTTTAACCTAATGTACCATGGGCAAGGAAAGCTCGTATAGACATGTGGGTATTTATTGGAGCGAATACTGAATGACTCATAGGTGATTCCTAATAGTTGGAAGTACATACCACTGTCAATAGGAATCTCCTCGAGTCGAGTAGCATATGTGATCATTTGACTATATAATATCATTGATTTATGTGTGATCCTCTACACTTTGATGTCATATATGTCAGAGACATTTCATAGTCTGACCGCTAGATGTTCATTGAGTGTGGACTGATACACTCATTAATCAAATGTGTATCAAGATAAGATCTGTCGGCCCGTATATATACCATAAGAGGTTTAGGTATCCATGTGAGCAAGTCACGATTCTTAAGACTTTGGCCAAAGCCGATCACCTAGGGTGGATCGCATATATAAAAAATTATGTTCTGATTAGTTGTAAAGAATTGTAGACATATCAACATTATGAGATGTGCGCCTTGGAAACATGACAGTGTAATCTATTTTTCCTAAGCACAACTCGGATAGCCTACGATAGAGGGATTGTTAAACATATGTGAGGACCTCGACTTGTATAGTTCAGAAATGTCGTTCATGTTCTTCATAAATAACCCAATTGGATTAATTGGATTATTCTAAATTTATTTAATAGTTAAATAAATAATTACACAAGGGCTTTATTATAATTTCATAAATATCTCTACCATTGGAGGATATTTCGGTAATTATAAAATATAATAATATGTGTATTTGGTTTGATTTAATTGGATTA
Source organism: Zanthoxylum bungeanum (assembly GCA_019454045.1). Lineage (NCBI taxonomy): Eukaryota > Viridiplantae > Streptophyta > Magnoliopsida > Sapindales > Rutaceae > Zanthoxylum > Zanthoxylum bungeanum. Next base: position 83,558 of record SKCR01038177.1, on the reverse strand, counting down.
AATCAAAGTGATAGACAATGAGCTAATTAATTGGTTAAACTTTGTTTAGATTTAATTGGATTAAATCAAAGTGGTAGAGAATGAACTAATCAATTGATTAAACTTTGTCTAGATTTAATGGGATTAAATCAAAGTGGTAAACAATGAACTAATCAATTGGTTAAATTTTGTCTAGATTTAATTGGATTAAATCAAAGTGGTAGATAAAGGTGATTAGTCACACCTAATTATACATATTTGGACAAATTGGATTAAGCCAACCTAAAAGTTAATTATATTTTTTATTAATTAAAAATTACATAAGCTTGATGACACACTCACAAAGTGATACTTTACTCTCAAGTATAAGATTGTCGAAGTAATAAAATAACCTGGTAAGTCCGGGATCTATCCACAAAGAATAGATTTAGTAAAATAAAATAGTAATTCGAGTGAAAATAAAAAGATTGAATTATTTGAAGTGATTGACAATTTTAAATTGGACTGCAACAATAAAATAAAATGTTGGGGCTAGGGGATCCACCTTTAATATTTCAAATTTAGAGAAATCTTTTTATAATATATAAATTGTTATTATTACCCAGTTAATTTATTTCAGGAATTTATTATAGATTATTATTATATTAATATATATATATATATATATATATAAAATCTTGGTGGGATCTCCAATATAATATATATAAAATATTATATATATAAAATCTTGGTGGGTCATCCAAAATATATTATATTTATTATATAAATATATAATAATAATAATAATAATATAATAATAATAATAATAATAATAAAATACATGTGTGGGTAAATACATCATAAGCTCATTTTGTCGCCAATCTAAACAAGTGAATATTTTCCAAGTCCAATTTGAATCTAGCTGTCACGCTCTTATAATGCAATAACAAGCAGAAGCAATTTAAAAGCATACAATACACATTCACGAATTAATAAAGAGACAATGGATAAAACAAATAAATATTTCTACATTATTACAACAGCTGTTAAGAAAGTAGTATTGATAAATCTGGACATGCATTTAATGGGCCTGGCCTCATGAAGGTTTGGTCGGATATATTTATGACGGGCCGGATGAATATCAAAAGATTTATATCCGGCCGAACTTAAAGGTAGTCTGGCATGAGGTGTTGCACAAATCATAAATGCAGAGGCATGCAAATAATAAATATCATAACATAATTGGACCAGGAACTAAAAAAGAATATAATCATGCATATAAGAAATTAAGGGACATACAATAACAATATGACTAAATGATTAACATGCATAAAAGGTAAATCTAGACATCAATGAGGTAATAAGGACAAGCATGAAATAAGTAATGATATAATAATAAAAAAAGTCCTAGTACAAACATGTGAATTGAACATGTCGGAGTACATATCTTTCTGTCCTGGCTCCAGATATTTTATGTGTGATATCCATGTCCGGACGGATGTGTCCTAGATCCAGCCAGATATACTCTATAGCAGGCAGAAGCTAAGAAGACAGTAATGAAAAGAACGTGCCCTCCGGTCGTATCTTTACTGTAGTTTGGTTCAGCAAGAAGTCTCTGAATGAATAGGTTGATGCTTGGATGCTTTGCCAAAATGAGGAACTCTAAAAATTTCTTATAGTTTTTTTCTCTCTCTCTTACAGATTTTCAGTGTTGCATAATATAGGGCTTTTTAAGTCAATTTTTTCAGGTCCCATTATAACAGAGAAAAGCTCCATTTTTATAGCAGAAGGGAATGACCTCAAAATAGGAAGGGGAAAATAAAATCTCTTACATTTCTCATATTTGTCATTAGTTACACCTCGATACACATCCGACTAGAGGTACATCTTGAGATATATATCTGGCCGGACATACTCAATAATTATAAAGCTCGTGACTCCGGTAACGGAAGATCTGCACACTCAATGATAGCTCAATACATGTCCGGTTGGACATGTATTTTGAATTATATATCTGACCGGTTATTAAATTTGAATTGTATATCCGATCGGATATAATCGGATCATGTAACTTCTGTAATTGACAATATGCTTATTCAATGACAGTTGTATAATCTTCGGCGGGATTTAAGATTTTCAAGGTATATCCAGCCGGCTATTTTTATAGGAGAGATGTTAGGCCATACATAGGTGTTGTTCGGCTGGATTTTGGTTATATATTCTAGTGTCTGTTTCCCTTCCACATTCATCCTTTCAATTTTCTAAGTATTCAGAGGGTGTCTCCATATGAGACTCATCGTCGGGCTATGCATAAATTGAAATGTCTACAATCGTCTCTACTTTGATAGGTTTATGCAGTGTATGACAGTGACAAGTATATCAAAGTCATGCATGTACTTTTACTTACCTGGTTTGCCGACCTCGTCGAACTCACCTAGTCTTATAGTGGGTTGTTTATTGATAAGTGGGCCCTCGAGCCTTGAGATGGATTGTGGGATGCCTCAATCCTTACAGTAACTCTATGATTTGTGTTGGACCCTCAGGTCATTCTGATTCCTCGATCGATTTTCTAATTTCATCAGAGTTCCAAATTCGTTGGTGGTTTAAACCCTCATGACCTTCTAATTTCGTCAGTATTCCAAGTCTGTGCATGTTCGAATTCTGCTTTCCAAGTTCATCTTCTAAATCTCATGGTATTCCAATTCCATCGGTATCTGAATGTGTTCGATGTTCTAATTCCATCGGTATTCCAAACCCTCCAACATTTTAATTTAGTCAATCTTTTTAAATTTATCGGTGGTCCATATCTGTTGATGTTCTAAATCTGTGAGTGTTCTAATTTTCCAAATCTTTTGGCGTTCTAATTCCCTTTGTGTTCCAAATCCTGCTGTGTCCTAAACCATGGATGTTCCAAATCTTGAGGTGTTCTAAATCATGTGGTATTCTAACCCATTGGCGTTCTAAATCCATTGGTATTCCAAACCTTGGGGTGTTCTAAAATAATTAGTGTTTCAATCCGGTGGTGTTTCAAATCCTATGGTGTTCCAAATCTCGTGGTGTTCCAAGTCCCTAAGTGTTCCAAATATTATGGTGTTCTAAATCCTGTGGTATTACAAGTCTCTATATTTTCTAAATTCGGTATTGTTCCAAATCCTGAGGTTTTCTAAACCCTTTATTGTTCCAAATCTTGAGGTATTCTAAAACATGTGGTATACTAAACCCTGCGGTGTTCCAATTTCGTTAGTGTTCCAAATCCGATGGTGTTCCAAATCTGATGGTGTTCCAATCTATCTAACTTTCCATTGCTGTTCGAGGTGCTCTAAAATCACTATTTTGCTCAAGGTATTCCAAACATTCTCTGTCATAGACATTCCAAAGGTCGTTTCTATTGTGGTCATTCCAAAAACTTTTTCCGTCGTAAGTCATTCCAAAACAAATCTGTGTTGTGGAATTCACCCCTTGTTACCATGTTCAGGTGGGCCTCGCCCCCAATATTCTTTTTTTTAGGTGGGCCTCGCCCCCATGTCTCAACCTTCTAATTGTCGGGTGCTCTGTTTCTTGGAGGCTTAATCTCTCGACTGTAACTGAGCTATCTACATCCTTCTCCATTTCGGGGAGGCTTGTTTTAATCAAATTTCATGTAAAAGAAATGTTATGTATACATGTGTGTAAATAACCTCCGGTTCCTTGCCCATTATTCGGCTTGTAGGGGTTGCGATGACTTCCGCGGAGATTTCATCGGATTTTGTCCCTTCTTCACCCTAATTGTCCTTCGGAGTTCCCCAAATCATTGATTGTTGCATTCCAAATTTCTTTTATCATGCAATGACTCCTCGTATGTTCTCAAAAGTTTTATTATTTTGAAATTCCATCTCTCTTCAAAGTATGAGCATCGTCTAAATTCCAAACTCAACTCCAACAAATGTTTCACCTTTCAAATGCTTATATGTATGTGTGTGATTCTTTTACAAAGAATTATGTGTAACCCAGATTGATTTATGCTGACACTAAGTGTAGATTAGTGCCGACACTTAAGTTCATACTATCATTTCTTTAGCCTAGGTAATCTAGCACCTAGTTAAGGATCAATAATTTTTCTCTAAAATTAATTTTATGTAGGGCTTATCTTTTTTCCATAACTTCCTTAAGTCGTCAAATGGTATTTTGACACAAAGATTGAACATTTGTGATGCGAGCTCCTAGTTACTCAATAATTTTGCCAACTCAAGTTGATTTTCATACTCAATATTTGAGTTATCATTTTACATAAAAGTAGTTGTAGGGTTCACGATACTCATGGTTACTAGGCAATCAAAACAGCAGAGCAAATTTTATGGGATTCACTCTTTCTTTTATTTTCTCTCTTTTTCCTTTGCACATTTTTACAATTTCTTTTCTTTTCTTTCTTTTTTTCTTGCGTAATTTCCTTAACCTAATGTTATTTTATCCCTATCATTTATATCTCTAACATTGGAAAAAAAAAGTCAAATGAATGTCAAGTGTCTTTACCATCCCTACAAGTTGTGTAAGTATAATCTCTTTCTAAGTAATTTACAATTCTAAGTGCAAGTTTAGTGCGTAATATTTATACATAACATTCTGCTAGTGATTCTAAAGTCAAAGTTTCTTTAAAAATTAGGACAAGCTCATTCTTATTGAGAGATGGAAAATTTTAAAAAACCGAGTTTATTTCATCATAAAACAATCAAAAAAGTCATTGCACGACAAGAGAAAAATACAAATGCGAAAATTAGGCCTAGGTGCAGTTTCCCTCGGGATCATGGAATTTTCCACTGTCAATCAAATCTTGAATCTCGTGTTTAAGGTGGGCTTACCTTTCGGTCTCATTCCCTGCAAACTTTTGGTATCATAATAGTAAGTCGGGTTGCCATATTTCATCATTTGTTTCTGTTTTTGATCCAACGGCTTCAAAAGACCGTGCCTTGTCAGCTCTTCCAATACTTGATCTAGTGGTTTTCCCATTTCCCGAGCTTCCCCCATTACTTTTCTTATGTTGCCATTGGCTGTGAAGCTTCTTGTATTCTGCTTTCTTTTCTTCTATGTCTATCCCAGTTTCTCTCAATTGTCATATGTCAGAGATCATGGAGGTGATCCTTCTCAGCTTGTTGTAGATGGAGGGCTTGGTCATCTTGATGATCATCTTGATTTGGTCCTTCTCCGAGGGCCGTGTTTGCATTCTCACAAGCTGGATTTTATTTTGTATTCTCCAAGTCACAGAATGTCAAATCAATCTCCATATCTATAACATACTTATTCAGGAAAGCTTCAGCCGATGTTCTCCAATCATCCCTCACTTTTTGTTCCAAACCGTGGTACCATACCACTGGTGCTCCCTCTAGCGACATCCCAAATATTTTTTGGACTTGGCGTTGGGATATGCTAATTGAATTCATCAATGAAATATATTGTCGAATATGTACCTTCGGGTCCTCGTTCCCTTTGAACTTCACCATTTCAGACATCTTGAATTGAGAAGGAAATTGTTCTTTGAAGGCCATGGCATTGTAGTCCAACAAGTATTTATGCTTGCCTTTCATATTTTGGGTAAATGACTCAATTTGCTCCCTAAGTCTTTGGAGCTCGGCCTCATTCTGAGACTTGGCCCTTATTCTTATGGTATAGTCTGCCATATCATCATCATCCATTACTAGGATTTTTTCGACGTTCTATTTTGAGGCTCCTCACACCCAATCTCACTGGTTTCAGCCCCTGCTGCCCGAGGCGCTATCTGAATTACAGTCAAATTGGCAATGACATTAGCTAGATTTTGAAGTTGTTTCGTCACCTTATTCGTATTGGTCTCCAAGTGATCTATACGAGCACTGTCATTACCGGTATTGTCACAATTGGCCCATGTTACTTGCTTCTCGACTAGCATGACTTGTTCTCTAACCCATTGTGCCACTATAATGGCTTTAAAATAAAGGTTCAGCATGATGCATGTATGTATGCAACCATCATATATCTTCCTAACCTTATTCCATTCACATACATGGTAAGTCTATATATGTCCTACGTTTGGCTTAACTTATGCACCAACGGGGGGTACATAAGCTCGTTCTCTCATATGCTATAGATGGTAGGCCTTGGATACCTTAGTTTTGTTCCATCATCTAAAAACAAAGGCCGCTTATTTATAAAATAACTAATCCTAATATAGGGATCGTGTCATTTTCTAAAAATGAAGAATTGCACCCTTAGTAATCTCAGTTGGTTTGAGATGGGCTTAAAAATGTTTAAGAATGTCCAAACAGGCAAAACAAGACGTATATTTTTCTTGATGGAAACCAATATAGGGTATCATACTCATGTTTGGCACTTTTGGATTCCAACATTTGAGGCCCAACGAGATTTGCATACATGGTGGCCCGTTATCATTCTGGAGTATTTGGCCCAATTATTATTAAAATGCAAACTCGTCATAATTGAAAAGGCCCAACAAATTTTACATCTCATGGCAAGAGTTCCAAATGGCTTCAAATGATTGGAGACCCAAACACAAGCACAAGGGAGGCTAATACAAGATAACAACTATAGGCTTTTTATGTGGGCTTAGAAGGGTATGGTTTAGGTTCTTGTCGGCGAAGGGTTACCCACAACTAGGTCTCCCCACTCAAGTGTTCAATCGACCAAGTGAACGTACCTTTTTTATACCTAAAAATATGAAGAGTTGTCCACAATTAGGTCTATCCATTCAAGGTTTCGATCAACAAAGCGAACACACATTTATGCTCAAAAGTACATGCCAATAAGTGATGGTTATCATCACATATTAATCCACTGCCTTGAGTGAAAATGATTTCTCGATATGTAACGCCATCAAGGTTAAAAAGAGTATGCAAAAGATAAAGACATGGTTCTCCTCAATCTCACCATAAATACTACAAGGTATTTTTTCGGGGCCGATTCTCTATCCCCAGTGGAGTCACCATCTGTAGGAGCAAAACGAGATTTATTGCTATGTCTATGATATCGGCGACCACTATATTCTTGGGCTCGTAGATAGCCCTATAGGGAGGTTAACCGGAGAATAATGGAGTCGCCACCTGGTATGAGACACTGTGAATGATTTAAGGTCGCACTACACCTCTCGCAATGTCCGACCTTAAACCTGTTTGGGTTCGGAATGGTCCATTACTGATGTCAGTATGATATTTACGCTTAAATGAGGTATCCCCACATCTTATAATGCAATAATAAGCAGAAGTAATTTAAAAGCATACAATGCACATTCATGAATTAATAAAGGGAAAATGGATAAAACAAGCAAATAATTCAACATTATTACAATAGTTGTTAAGAAAGCAATATTTAAATAAATCTCGGCAAGCATTTCATGTGTCTGGCCTCATGGAGGTGTGGCAGGATATGTCTGTGGCAGGCCGGATGTATATCAAAAGATTTATATCTGGCCATACTTAAAGGAAGTCTCACAGGAGGTGTTGCACAAATCAGAATGCAGAGGCATGCAAATAACAAATATTATAACATGCTTGGACCAGGAACTAAATAAGAACATAATCATACATAGAAGAAATTAAGGGACATACAATAACAAAATGGATAAATGACTAAACAAGCATAAAAGGTAAATTTAGGCAGCAATGAGGTAACAATGACAAGCATGAAATAAGTAATGATAAAATAATAAAAGGTACTAGTACAAGCATGTGAATTGACCATGTCAGAATACATATCTTTCCGACAAAATTTTATTTTGAACACTTAATGTCCAAATATTTTCTGTGTGATGTGCATATCTGAGCGGATGTGTCGTAGATCCTGTCGAATATACTATATAGCAAGCATAAACTAAAAAAGGCAGTAATGAAAAGTATGTGCCATCATGTCATATCTTTACTGTAGTTCAGTTCAGCAAGAAGTCTCTGAATGCATAGGATGCTGCTTGGATGTTTAGCCAAGGGGAGGAATTCTAAGAATTTCTTACAGTTGTTTTCTCTTTCTCCTCACAGATTTTCAGTGTTGCAGAATGTGGGTCTTTTTTAGTCAATTTTTTCAGGTCCTCTTGTAAGAGAGAAAATCTCCATTTTTTTAGAAGGGAAAAGCCTTAAAATAGTAAAGGGAAAATAAAATTTCTTCCATCTCTCATGTTTGTCGTCAGTTACACCTTGATACACATCCGGCCTGAGGTAAATCTTAATAGATATATATATATATATATCCGGTCTGACATACTCGATAATTATGATGCCCCTGACTCCAATAATAGAAGATCTGCACACCCAATGAAAGCTCGATACATGTCCGGCTGGACATGTGTTTTGAATTATATATCTGGTCGGTTATTAAATTTGAATTGTATGTTCAACCGAATATAATCGGATCCTGTAACTTTTTTAACTGACAATCTGCTTATTCAATGACAGCTGTATAATGTCCGGTCGGATTTAGGGTTCTCAAGGTATATCTGGCCGGCTATTCTGGTAGGAGAGATGGTCGGTCGGATATAGATGATGTCCGAATGGATTTTGGTTATATTTCCTGGAGTTCATTTCCCTTCCACATTCATCCTTGCGATTTTCCAAGCATTCAGAGGGTGTCCCCATATGAGACTCATCATCAGGCTATGCGTAAAAATACGATATCTACATATATATGTATTATATGTTCTTAAGCCTTGATTTATATTTTTAGCTCTTACATCATGTTTCAGTTTTCAATCATGTTATTGCTTTTCGATTCATGTTACTATTTGATAAATGTAATGATTCCTTACTTAGTTTCTTAGCTCTTTCATATTCCTCAGACCAGGTTTGATGTATTTTCATTCATTTACGTATTTGATATTTCATTTTCATATTGATTTCCAATGTTCACTCACTACGTCTTTTAAGAGATCTGACCCACCCCACTCTTCAGTTTCATATGTAAGTTGCATGTCACGCAAGTGGATGATGATCTTTGGAAGAAATGGGAACCGGCGGCAGTTATTAACATCATTAGGGGAGTTCATAGGGTCGGGTCGACCCTCGACCCGACCCGACCCGTACTAACCCGACCCGGTCGGATTTATGAATTTAAAAATTCAATTTCGGGTCAAATTGGACTCGACCCGAAATTTCGGGTCGGGTCACGGGTTTAGCTCAAAAAATTCGGGTTTGACCCGACCCGATGTAAATGATGTTATAATTATAATATATATTTTTTATGATGCGATTTTAATCAGAAGCAATTGTAACTGGAATGGCAAAGTGTGTTCTTGGTGTTTTAGCGGTTGCAAGTTCGAATCTCATCTTCAATTATTTCGAAAATTATTTTTTCTTTCATTAAAAATGAAATGTTATTACTGGGAATCGAACCTGAAATTCCCAGCATATTAACCAAAGCCTTTGCCATTTCAGCTACGCAGATATCTTGTAAAATTTGTATCAATAAAATATATATATTATATTTACTGCATATTATGTTGACCCAACCCGACCCGCGGGTTTTTTACCCGACCCGCGCGGGTCACCTTCTCAAATTTCGGGTTTCGGGTCAAATGACCCGAATGACCCGACCCTATCGGGTCATCAAAAAAATCAAAAAACCTTAACCGACCCGTGAACACCCCTAAACATCATGGTCATTAGAGTTAGAGTCAGAGTCACGCCCCATTTGTTAGATATTTGTTAAGTCAGGCCATGAGGCCAAGTTTTATATATGTGTATGTATATATTTTGCGGTCAATAAGTTATGTATGTATGTATATAATCATGTTATCTATGTGAGTCATGTATGCACGTTTATGTTCACGTTATGTATGTTCACATACACGTAGTTCATGTTTAAGCAAGACAGCCATACATGTATTCATATCCAGTCAGCACAGTTAGGTTTTGTCATGTTAGGCGCATATTTTTTTGAGGGTCGGTGAGATGGTTTCACTCTCTTGTGCCTGTCCTATTCCGAAAATACTGGGATGTGACAAAGATGGTATCAGAGAAAAAGTTTAGTTGTAATGATTGTTGCGGCTTCATCGACTCCAAGTAAGTTTTCTAACTCATTTAGATAGGATCCACTGCATGTGGTAGTTGCAAAACTCAGGTTAAGATTCGGGGACAAATCCTATTTTAAAGGGGGAATAATGTGACACCTCAGATAATTACAAAATGTCTAGTACGATACATTTCTTATGCATGACATGCCATCATATATATAACCATGTGTTAGTGGGTTAGATACATTTAAAATTCCGCTTGAAGGCTCGAGAAAAGTTTTTCAGTTTCGGTACTTTCTCTGTTAGCCGAACTATTTTGGACAATCTCTTATATTTCGACCATAAATTGAGCTATCAAAGTCCGTTTTTAGTGATGTTTAAACTGTCGGAAATCCTAGAGAAAGATCTACAACTCTTATGTTGACCATTTGTCCAAATTCGGACCAGAACCTTGTCAAAAACACATATTTTTCTAGATGAACATTGTAGTGATGTGGACCACTTGCCATTTTTTGCATGTGCTTAATACAAATAATATTTTATTTATAAAAATCTTTCCCCACTATAAAAACATCCCTTATTCATCATCTTCTGAGCCCCTTATCATGAATTCTTTAGATGTTGCACACAAAAAATTACTTCTCTAGGCTCACGATTTTGGTTATCACAAGAGTAGAAAATTGTCCCTTTCTCAAGCCATTATCAAGATAAGTAAGCTTCCATCTCTAATTTCTTTAAGTTCTCTATATCAAGCATGCATCTTCATCTTCCATTTTCGAAATCCACGTGAACCCTAGGTTGCATTTGATGCATTTGGCCATGATTAAGTTGCTAAAATATTTATTCATGTATTTCATGACATAATAACATTGATTAGGTATTAATTGTTGAGAATGTACAAACTTTTAAATTTTAGAGGTTAGCCTAATTTAGGCATGTCTGAGGGAAAGCATGGTTGTTGTGTTTTGGAGTTGATCCTAAGCCTAATATGTGTATATAATATGATGATTAAGAATGAATCATGTTTTGGTTGTGTCAAAATGTTGAAATGCATAGTGTGGCTTAAGGTTTATGTTGTATTATTATTGGTGACCTTATGTGCTTGTATTTAGTCCTAGTTATGATGGTGATAATTATTGTAGCATGTTTGGTTGTAGCCAAAAGTCTCATGCTCTAGGATGGAGTATGGGCATGAGGTTTATAATTGATAGAAGGTTGTTGATGTGGTGAATATTCAATATATCATAGATTGTGTGAATGGCTTAGATGGTATTCATGTTGAATGCGAAATTGTTTTGCTATGATATTCCGTAATATAGAATTTGATGCTTGTTATTGTTATGCCACGAAATGGTTAGAGTGTATGTTGTAGTCGAGTATTGTGTAAGCTTGAAGTAAAGTTTGGTATCGTGTTGGGTGATGGTAAATTTTTTATTAAGCATGTTGTGAAGTGTGTGCATGATGTTATGGTAATGGCCGAATTGGGTATTTTTGGTTGATATATATATTTTAGGCACTTCAAGTAACTGAATCGGCTACATTGAAATGTTCCCTTTAGCATGTCACATCACGAGCATGTAACATCGTGTGCATTAGCAGCTCAGTCAAGTTAAACAACATTCCCGCATAGCTTAGGATTTTGTGTAAATGTCTTAAGCCATCATGTCAGCAATGTCAGCTAGTATACACGTAATACATCATGTACATGCATTCACAACATTCACGATCACATTTAGTATCCATAGTTCAAATATGATAACCATACTTGAACACATGTCTTATTAGATTCCTTTCATGAGCTTCTTCAATAACATTCAGGCACACTGGCATCATACATTTGTCTGTGAGTAGATGTTATTCTTCTCTCTCTCATGCATTTTAGTTATTTATGCTTTGTTTGATTCTATCTTCAATTTACGTTTCCAGTTCACGTGTGATGAGCGGAAAATATATCAATATTTATCGCCCTTTTTACTTAATATTTTGTTTAGTTTCTCGGGTTTGATGAACGTTTTGATGTGCTTTAGTTTATTTTATAGATAAAATAATATTGAGACTCAATGAAATCATTTAGGACGAAATATGGGTCAAATAAGGGTAAAAATTGGACTTGACATATTAATTTTGGAGATTGGAAACTTGAAAGGGCGTTCTAACGAAGTGCAGTTTCGAAAATTCCAATTTTGTGCAACTGTCGTATTTTGGGCATAACGTTTTATTCCGATATCCGATTGATCTGATTCAGGTTCCTAATTAAAGAAGATTCAAATATCTACAACTTTGAAGAATAAAATAATTTCGAATTCTGAAGATTTCATGACCGAAATTGATGAAACATCCGGAAGTGTGTTATGTATAATTATTAAAGTCATTTTCAAAGCAAAATAAATAAATAAAAATAGTCAAGCTCCCACCAAACATGATAGCAATTAATAATGGATTTGGAGGAGCAATTAGTGGAGCAATTAATAATGGATTTGGTGGATGATTTGTTGGAGGCAAAATTTTGCTTATAAATACCAATCCATTTCATTTGTAAATTCATACTTTCTTCTTTGAAATTCCTTAATAATAACTAAGAAGATTGTATCTTGTTTGTTTATTTACAGTTTTCCGTAATTACTTTCCGCTTTCACACTTTCTTTTCTTTACTTTTCAGTTTTTACTTTCCGCAATTTACTTTTACGCACAGTACTTTCCTTTCTTTACTTTTTCAGTTTTTACTTTTCAAGCAATGAGGAGGTAACTCCCCCTTGCTGTGGTAAAAGGTAAAGCTTTTATTATTGTTATTTAGATTAATCTCCTCTAATTATAATATAATAACTATTTAAAATCTGACTTAACGAGGATACCGCCATATTGGTCGGTTGGTAATTAATTATAAATTGGTTTTAACCTGACAAAACATGGATACCGCATGGTTGGTCGGTTGGTAATTAATTATTAATTTGACTTAATCAGGATACCGCCTATATGGCTGGTTGGTAATTATCACACAAAATTAATATATTATATTAAGGGAGATATCTAAAATAGTAGTAATAAAAGTGGATCCTCTTACCTCAACATTTTCTTTATTGTGCTTTTACTTTATTTACTTTCAGCATTTACTTTCCAGTAATTTAATTTCCAGCATTTACTTTATGTCTTTTATTTTATTTAAGTTTTTACTACCCGTAAATATGTGTCGTAACTAAGCCAGTTATCTGGGATTGTGATGAAATCCAATATCACCGGTTTGTAAGGGGTTAAATTACAGTTTGGGTAATATAAATGTTTATTTATTGAGCCTTAATCCTAATGTTTTTTATTAACTGGCTACTAATAAAATTAAACTGGTAAACTTAAAATGAACTCGGAGAAAAGATTTTAGGTTAAAGACCTTAGACTCAATAGCTCATGATCTTCCTTGATGATAGATAACCCTTTAATAGATTTTCTTACAGGATAGGAATATACCTATCGGGCGGGGGTAGCCATAATTGGAAATTAATCTTAATTAATTCAGATAACTTGGTTAACATAGGAATATGATTAATTGGGTTATACTGGGTATTTGTATATGACCATCGGAATAGGCTTTTACATAATTTCGTGTTCCAGGTTAATAAACCAATATATTACACAAACGTAAAATAACCACTTCATCTTTTAAAAAGATATTGGAAAGATTCACAACCCTGGACGGTTTTATAAATTTGAATTTTCTTCAATCTACTTTCAAGCAATTTATTTACTTGTTTTAATTTTAAAGTCACCACCCAATCAAAAAATCAATCCATTAGATACTTGTAAATATTTAACTTCATAAATTGATAATAAAAGATTTTAAGTCCTCGTGGGATCGATACTTTTTATACTACTTGAACGATACTTGCGCTTGCGTTATATGTGTGGGTTTACGCACCGGTCAATGTGCTCAATTCATATTCTTAGTTTATGCTTTCATTTTATATTATTAGTTGTGTTTTCAGTTTATATCTTCAGTTCATGCCCCCAAATTATACTTTCATTTTTATGTTTTCAGTTTAATGATCTCAATTCATATATTCATTTAATATATTCAGTTGATATAATTCATTTACAATTTCATTTTACGTTATTAGTTCACATTCATAGTTTATGTATTCAGTTATCTTTCAATTCGTGTTATCAGTTATGTTTCCAGTATACATTTCAGCTTATGTCATATATCTCATGTTCATGGTTCATGTGTAATCCTCAGCTTATGTGTTCATTTTTCAGTTTGGTTTTCATGTTTATACATGTCATGTTATACATTTCAGTTCATGTCATAAGATTTCAGTTTATGTTTTCATGCCATTCATGTGTCATGCATATCAGTTTTCAGATTATATTTTTTAGTTTTCATGTTACGTTTTCATGAGTCATGTTCACGCATGTTCGAGTACATTCCTATGGTTGATGGCTTCATTTCCTGTATTGTACTTCCTCCCTTACCAGCAAATGCGTGTGACATCAAAACATACATTCAGATGATTCAACAGTTAGTTCAGTTCGGGGGGAATGCAACTGAAGATCCTAATGCCCATATCAGCAACTTCCTGAAAGTTCACGGCACTTTCAATTACAACCGAGCAGCTGAAGAATCAATGAGACTACGAGTTTTTCCATATTCCTTGAAAGACAGAGCCAAAGCTTGGCTACATTCACTACCAGCAGGTTCCATCACAACTTGGAACACTCTAGCCACCAAATTCCTTGCAAAGTACTTTCCACCAGCCAGAACAAAAAAACTGAGAAATGACATCACATCCTTTGTACAACTTGACTCAGAAACTCTCTACGAAGCTTGGGAAAGGTACAAATATTTGCTTCGGAAATGTCCTCACCATGAGATTCCAAAATGGCTTCAAGTCCAAATTTTCTATAATGGACCTTCTAGACTGATGAGAACCCCAATTGATGCTGCTGATGGAGGAGCTTTGATGGCAAAAGGAGAAAATCAAGCCTGGGACTTAATCGAAGAAATGGATAACACCAATTCATTGTGGCCAACAGAAAGGATCATGATTCAACAAATTGCAGGAATTTATGAAGTTGGAGCTAACTCAGCAATGAATACTAAGTTGGAGCAAATATGCAAAAGCCTGGAAACACTTAGCACACAAGTTGTAAACATCACCAGAGCCACAAGTTCACCATATGGAGGAGCACCAGAGCCAAACCAACATGAAGAAATGGTGAACTATGTCAACAATTTCAACAGACAGAGGAACAATCCATATTCCAACACCTACAATCCAGGGTGGAGAAATCATCCCAATTTTTCATGGAGCAACAATTCAGGGCAAAAGAACATTCCACCACCTGGATTTCAACAGCAAAACAAAAGCCAAGAGTATGAAAAAGAACCAGAAATGAAAGAATGGATTGCAGAGATATTCAAAAAGTAACAAGCAGCATATGATGCTATTTTTCAAAGACAATTTGCTTCCATCAAAGCACTGGAGAATCAAATTAGACAACTAGCCAATGCTCAGAGTTACAGACCGCCAGGTAACCTTCTTAGCAACACTGAACCAAATCCGAGGAACATGGGGAAGGAGCAATGTCATGCCATCATGTTAAAAAGCGATACTGAAATCAACAAAGATGTTGGAATCAAGGCAACAATTGAAGAGGTTCCTAAAGATGCAGTTCCACAGATGGAGGAAAAAGAAGCAAAGGAAAAAGAGCTTAGAAAGAATCACTCTACCTCCATATTTTCCACAGCGTCTCCAGAAAAATAAATTGGACAAACAGTTTGCTCGATTCCCGGAGATCTTTAAAAAGCTGCATATCAATATTCCATTTGCAGAAGCATTGGAACAAATGCCTAGCTATGTCAAATTCATGAAAGACATTCTTTCACGAAAGCGAAGATTAAGAGATTACGAGATAGTAGCATTATCAGAAGAATGCAGTGCCATCATTCAGAGGAAGTTTCCCCCAAAGTTGAAAGATCCTGACAGTTTCACTGTTCCTTGCACCATGGGAGAATATGACTTCGGTAAGGCTTTGTGTGATTTAGATGCAAGTGTTAACTTGATGCCTTTTTCTATCTACAGGAAACTGCAGATTGGAGAAACAATGCCAACCTCAGTCTATCTGCAACTTACTGATAGAACGCTCGTATTTCTGAGAGGTGTAGTTGAGGATGTGCTGGTCAAGGTTGAAAAATTTATTTTCCCAGCAGATTTTATTGTCCTTGATATAGAGGAAGATGAAGATGTGCCGATCATCCTCGGGAGACCATTCTTGGCTACAGGTCGAACCATTATTGATGTACAAAAAGGAGAACTAACCATGAGGGTACATGACCAAGAAGTAACATTCAATGTTTTCAAAGCCATGAATTTCCTGGATGACGAAAAGAAGGAGGAATGTTTCAGACTTGATGTGATACATAGTACAATCCAGAACTCTAATGCAATGCAAATTTCTACTGAAAAACTGTCTGTGGAGCCTGAAGATAAAACATATTGTGTATTTAAGAAGCCAATTCTTGCACTACAGCAACAGAAGAGAGACAGTTCCACCAGCTCAACGAATTGGAAGAATTTCACATTCAGCCAGAATGCTAAATTATACAAAGAAAATGCCAGAAAGAAACATGATGAGAAGTTAGTGCGCATATAACTAGAACCAGGGCAGAAGGTACTGTTAAACAAATCAAAGGTAAAACTCTTCCCATGGAAGCCAAAATCGTGGTGGTTAGGTCCATTCCTAATCACTAAGGTTTTACTAGATAGAGTCGTTGCGTTACATGATCCCGACTTCAACAAAACATTCAAGGTTAAAAAAAAACATGTCAAGCAATACTGGGGAGAATCATTTGAGCGACAAAAAGAAAGTGTCACACTTTCAGATCCAACCTAACGTTCGGAAAATCATGTCTAGCTGACGACATTAAACTTAGCGCTAGTTGTGAGGCAACCCACGTAAATTTGTGTATATATTCTGATTTGGTGTGTTTTATTTTTGTATGTTTCATTTGTGTAGGTAAAGTCATTTTAGGATGGAAAGAGTTCTCACAAATCTTCACAAACAATTTCCTTCTCTCCCTCAAAACATTCTACTGAAAGTCTACAAAGCTCGCTTGGAACGGATGAGACTACTGATGATCAAAGGTATACCTAATGACATTCGTTGGATTATTGAAGCACGAGTCTGATTGGCAGGTGAGTCTTTTGACTCTTTTATTTCACATATGTCTGGTTTAGGTAGAAGCACCTATGCTAAAAAGAGAAGAGCCAAAAGAATGTGTGTTTGTTATAAATGTGCTCGTATGTTTTGTGATACTCGTTGTCGATCTTTAGGAATGGTGTCTGATAACCGCGAAGATAAGATTAATTTCATTAATGATGGCTTGAGTAAGGAGTTTTTGGATGACATATCTAAAACTCTTGAGACGCATCCCAGTGGATATGTGTATCACGAAATTCGCATGTTATATGCACAATTCCGTAAAGAAAGACAACATTTAAGTCTCGGGAATCTGACTCTAAAAGACTATGTTTGCCAATTTATAAGAAAATCGGATGGGAAGCTTGTCCCTGACGCATAGACGTCATTCAAGCCGTTACATTATTGTAAATATTATATCTCATTGTCTTTTCCTAATAATTGTGATTTATTTTGTTATTTTCTCTGACAGGATCCAGGCTACTTTTTGACCTTTGACGATTTACTATTTTGCTACTTATCGTCCTTTGGAAGATACTTGTGCTATTATTACTCACCCTTTTCAGGTTCTATAAATTCAACTCATCATTGTACCTTTGAAGCCATCCAGATAAAAATGGAAGCTACTTCAAAAAGACGGATTAAAAACATATGTGTGTTTTGCGGTACCAGTGTTGGTATTAAACCAGAATACGTAACAGTGGCACATGAATTGGGTCGAGTCATTGCTGCAAGGAATATGCACTTAGTATATGGCGGTGGAAATCTTAAACTAATGGTGATCGTTTCAAAAGATGTACAGGATGGAGGCAGTCAAGTCTTGGGAATCATCCCAAAACCCTTGGCGGATGCGAATCTTATTGGATCATCAAACGACGAGGAACTAATCGTGCCAGGTATGTCTGAATGACTGGTAGAGATGATTAACCATGCTGATGCTTTTATTTCTTTGCCAAGAGGCTTGGGAACGATGGAGGAAATTTTTACAGTACTATCTTGGGCAAACTTAAACATACACCAGAAATCGCTTGGACTGTACAATGTTGATGGATTTTATGATTTTCTTTGTGTGTTTCTTGATGATGCCCGGAGAAATGGGTTCGTGTCAAAGCCTGTTAAAGAACTCATCTTTACTGCCAGAACTGTCCCAGATTTAATTGACCAAATCTTAGCCTTTGAACCTCAAATTGACCCCATTCTTTCCAAGATAAACTGGTCCGATAATGATCGTGGTAAGAGGCGTCGGATAAATTTGGATCTTAACCTTTAACTTTTCATTTAGATGTAGAATTTCAGCTAACCAGGTACGGTTTTCTAAACTCTTCTTCTACTGTTTAAGATATTGGGGGCAATGTCTCATTTAGGTTTGGGGGAGGAGAATAGTTAAATTGTATCTTGTTTTTATTATTTTATTTTTAGTCAAAATTTTTCGAAAAAGCCAAAAAAATTGAAAAATTTTACAAAAACCAAAAAAAAAAAATTTTTGTATTTTTGTGTTTTAATTTGATTAATCAGGTGAAATTGGTGTGAGATAGCTGTGTAAGGAATTTCCATTCCTGAGACGTATCTCAACCTATTTCGGAACAAATTAATTTTTGTTTATTTCATTTTGAATTATTTAATTTGTGAATTCTCCATAAAACTAACTAAAATGGATCTTCATATGATCAGTTGACAGATATTATCAATATGCATGGTAACATACGGACATGAGATGTAATTAAAAAGTTTGTAACATTCAGTGCTCTAGTTTAATTGGAGGAAACACCTAAAAAAGCGATGGGATATAAAAAAAAATAGGTCCTAGATCCGAGTTATTAAGTCTGTAAGGGTGTTTTAACACCTAGTGCCCTAAAACCAACTGGTTTGGGAGTCACTGGCCCAACACTCGTTACATGGATCGAAGATGTTGCAATAAAAAAATACATTTATATCGGAAATCTGAGTAATTAAGTCCTTAGGGGTGTCTTAACATCTAGTGCCCTAAAGCCAACTGGTTTGGGAGTCACTGACCCAAAGCTCGCTACATAGATGGAAGATATTATATATAAATAAAAAATTAGAAAATAAAAAAATCAAAAAAATATTCCATTGCTTTAAAAAATGTGTGAATTCTGATATAACTTTAGGACAAAAATATTACTCTCTTCTCAACTGCACTTGTGATTATTGTGGGCAAAATGAGTTGATTAATATTTTGTTGGCTGTGTATATGAAGAATGGTACAAAAAGTAATCGGAGAATTCACTTATTCAGTAATCTTGAAAGAAAGAAAACAATTATTAACTTGGATAAGAAGTTTCACCTGTTTAGTCACCAACTTCTTTATTCTATTCTCTCTTGTCATTTTGCTTTTGTGTGCATTAGTTTTACTATCTTTTTACTTTTATCAAACGTTTGTGGGTATCGTTGCTGTAAGCCCTCACGAGACTACAACTCGTCCACGAGGGACACCTAGGGGTTTAAAGGCTTGTTGCATATGCTAAATGCAACTGTGATCCCTACGAAAGTGGCTTAGTTTAATTTTAATTGTTTCTTGTATTTTATTTTATTGTTTTGCTCGAGGACTAGAAAAATATTAGGTTTGGGGGTGTGATAAGCGGAAAATATATCAATATTTATCGCTCATTTTACTTAATATTTTGTTTAGTTTCTCGGGTTTGATGAACGTTTTGATGTGTTTTAGTTTATTTTACAGATAAAATAATATTGGGACTCAATGAAATCATTTAAGACGAAATGTGGGTCAAATAAGGGTAAAAATTGGACTTGACATATTAATTTTGGAGATTGGAAACTTGAAAGGGCGTTCTAACGAAGTGCAGTTTCAGAAATTCCAATTTTACGCAACTGTTGTATTTTGGGCATAACTTTTTATTCTGATATCGGGTTGCGCTAATTCAAGTTCCAGCTTAAAGAAGACTCAAAGAGCTACAACTTTGAAGAACAAAATAATTTCGAATTCTAAAGATTTCAAGACCGAATTTGATGAAACATCCGTAAGTGTGTTATGTAAAATAATTAAAGTAATTTTCAAAGCAAAAAAATAAATAAAAATAGTCAAGCTCCCACCAAACATGATAACAATTAATAATGGATTTGGTGCAGTAATTAGTGGAGCAATTAATAATGGATTTAGTGGAGCAATTAATAATGGATTTGGTAGATGATTTGATGGAGGCAAAACTTTGCCTATAAATACCAAGCCCTTTCATTTGTAAATTCATACTTTCTTCTTTGAAATTCCTTAAGAATAACTAAGAAGATTGTATCTTGTTTGTTTATTTATAGCTTTCAGTAATTAATTTCCACTTTCGCACTTTCTTTTCTTTACTTTTCAGTTTTTACTTTCCGCAATTTACTTTTATGCACATTACTTTCCTTTCTTTACTTTTTCAGTTTTTACTTTTTCAGTTTTTACTTTTCAAGTAATGAGGAGGTAACTCCCCTTTGCCGGGGTAAAAGGTAAAGCTTTTATTTTTACTATTTAGATTAATATCCCCTAATTATAATATAATAACTATTTAAAATCTGACTTAACGAGGATACCGCCATATTGGTCGGTTGGTAATTAATTATAAATTGGTTTTAACCTGACTAAGCATGGATACCGCCTGGTTGATCGGTTGGTAATTAATTATTAATTTTACTTAATCAGGATACCGCCTATATGGCTGGTTGATAATTATCACTGTTGTGATATTTTATATCGTACCGCAAGTGTACGGTGTCAAGTTTTAGTATAAATATGAGTTAAGAGTGTCGAACCCACAGGGATTGTGTTAACTCGCACTAAGTACTACAATTGATAATCCTAACTTTATTTAGAAAATAAATAATAAAGATTTTTAATAAATAATAAATATAAAAATAATAAAATAGGAGGAACTAATACGATAGAGATTCTGGATCCTGATTTCACCTAGCTGTCTCCTATGTATTTTTCATGCCAATTAATCTTTGTTCAGTTATATTATTTATAAGTCAAGATCCTAAAATATTCACTCCCTCTCTCGAGTGCCGAGTGAAAATATTATCAACTATAGACTTCGATATCTCTATAAAAATCCAATAGTTAACAACTCATTACGATTTGTGATTCTATTTTAACGACTTCAAAGGACTACAGATTCTCTCGAACTCTATAAAATCCTAGGTTATATTCTCTAGATCTATTCAAAATCCCCTCTCTCTCGAGTGATAGATTCTAAACATTCATCATCTCCAATTGTGGCCAGCAAGCATCAAGAAGCATTAAATCAAAAGAATATAAATAATTAATAAAACTTCATTACAAAACTGATAAACAAAATAAGGTTCAAGCATCAATTACAATCGTTCTCCAAAATTGAGGAGTAAATTCATGACAAAAGATAAAACAATAAATAATCAAGCCACGAATCTAATGGAAATCATTAGAGTTTTAAGAAAGAAATAAGAAGATAAAACCCGAATTGAATCTCTTCCTCTCCGGATATTACAGCCTTTGTCTCCTCTTGTCGCTCTTCAATCCTCTCCTTGGATCTCTAAAAATATTTAATTCTGTGTTTTGTGCTCTGTATTAGCCTCTGGAAAATGTATTGAATTTGGGCGCCACGGCGCCGTTATTCTTTCATTTACCATTGGCGCCATGGCGCCAATGTTATATGTGAATGGCGCCATGGCGCCTTTGTTTTGTAATTGGGTGGCGCCATGGCGCCACTCATTTGTGATTGATGGGTGCCATGGCGCCCATCTCTCTGGATCTTGGCTGGTGTGATGAATTTTCCCCAAGTTCCTCCTGTCTTATGTCCTATGCTCCCGTATGGTCCCAAAACACGTGCAATTGTTCCCAGATCCATGTATTGATGCTCCTACAAATAAAACATAAAATAAATTATAAATGATATTAAATATCTCGAATTATAACAAAATAATAAGCTGAGAATGCCATAATAAGTGGGTATAAACCACACTTATCAAATACCCCCAAACTTAAGGTTTTGCTAGTCCCGAGCAAAAGATAAAATAAAAACTAAATTCAAATAAACAAATAAAAATTACTAAATTAATTAAGCCACTTTCGTAGGGATCACGATTGCATTTAGCGTATGCAACAAGCCTTTAAACCCCTAGGCGGCCCTAGTGGACGAGTTATAGTCTCGTGAGGGCTTACAGTGACGACACCCACAAACGTCATTCACACACAATCATGCAAAAAAATATAAAAAATAACAAAAGATAGTCCCAACAGTTGCGCATAAAATTTTCCTCAAAGAAAGCTTATAAATGAAATTAAAGAATCTTCAAAGTACGCAATTGCAACTCGAATCCAAATTCTCGAATAAATTATCTAAGCTAGACTCACGGTGTGTGTGTGTAAAGGTTCATCACAGCTTTGATCTTAAGTAAGCCAACTCAATGATTTCGTTTAAAAATTAGAATCAATGGGTCAAACCAACTTAGATATCTCAATTATGCTTTGTAATTGCTTTATTTCGTGCTCAGTATGGTATGGTTTTTCTTTTATTTTCTTGTCTCTTTTTTCTTTTCTCATTTTTGCAATTTTTTTTTTCAACTCACCTACCCTTTAAGGTAGCATTTCTCCTCATGGTGGTCCTAATACTCGCCCATGGGTAGCTTCACGCTTATCGGTTATAGGTGGTTTATTTTCTTTCTTTAGAGACATTTTTTCTTTTTCTTTTTAGCTATACCATACTTCATAACACTAGCAAATCAAGATAGATATCTAAGCAAACGGTCATTCATCGACATGCAATTTCTTCAACTGACCACCTTGTCAACTACTTAAGTTTTACTGCTAAAAACCTATTTTTAAGTGCTTACGAGTCTAACATAGATCAATTATTCAAGGCATCAGATAAAAGTAAATTAGGCACTTATCGTTTCTAAAATTTCACTCATAACAAACAATATCATCACAGGATTTATGCTTTACTATCAAAGACTAAAACAATTTTTTTTTTTTTCTCAATAAATTTAAATAACTAAATAACAAAATTTAAACAACTAAATAACAAGTAAGCAACATGCACACACCCCCAAACTTAAAATTTGCATTGTCCTCAATGTAAGATAAAAATTTAAAGAACAAGAGTAAGGAACAACACTACCGTGCATGGAGTTGATCAGACTCTTGCTGGTTGGAATTTGGTTGCGCGGGCGTTGTGTGTCTCGTGCTACCTGCATAAATAACATGGAAATAAATAAATAGCACACAATAAAATAAAATAAAATAAAATAAAAAGTAAAGAAAATAATAATAAAAGAAATGCAAGGGTTGCCTCCCCGCTAGCGCTAAGTTTAACGTCTTCAGCCAGACGCAACCACCCAAATGGTTATGGTGGCTTAAAAGTAGTGAACCGGGTAATCTCATCTGTTTTCTTCTTTGGTATCCACCGGTTCTTATGACATGAAAAAGATAGCTTGGCAGGCTGTGGTGATTTATCCATAGATGGTCCCCCAGGATATGTAGATTTCCCTTCAATTGGAAATTCTGGACTGCACATTCGGAAAAATTGGCTCGGTTTTCTTTTTAATCTTCCAGGAATTATCTCTAAGTTAGAACTGGCCTTTCTTTTCCTCTTTTTACGACCCTTTGGGGTGGTTTCGAGTTTAGCTGCAGAGAATTTTCCTTTATACATGGTTGCATTATGCTCATAGGCTGTTGAAATACTGATTCACCCTGTCTGGTTTCAACTCTCTTTTCTACTGTATCTATCATGTGACAGTCTGCATCACCTTGAGAACTCGGCATGGATCTGAAAACACTGAAGGTGATTTCTTCATTTTGACCTCTATTATCAATTCACCTTTGTTTTCTTCTTCTGTTACTGTTTCCTCCTGAAATACCATTTCATCTTCTTTACTGCCTAAGTCCTGAGAGGTGTCTTTAAACTCTTTTCCGCTCCTACAGGTTATAATTTGACTTTGCTCATTGGGGTTGACTTCAGTATCACTCGGAAAATCCCATGTCTGTTGATTGGCCATGGAAGAAGCAAGCAACTCAATTTTTGCTTCTAAAGATTTCATATTTGCCTCTATATTGCCCATTCGTGTTTCGATATTATCCAGCATTGACTCATTCTTCTCAAACCTCTCTGAAGCTGTAGCTACAAACGTGATCATGAGGTCTTCTAAGGAAGGTTTCTGCTCAACTTTTGGATAATTGAAGCCATGAGGAGGTTGCAAAATGTTCTCCATATCAGCATATGAAAAATTCGGATGATAATAATTAAGCATATGACTGCCTCTACAGTTGTTGAAGTTCCAATTGTTCACATACTGTACTTGTTCAAATCCTGCTCCTCTGTTGGATAAAAACATTCCATTAGCAGAAACAGCTTCAATAGACGGTTGACTCATTTGATTTATCAATACTGCTAGATGAGTCGTGAAGGACGATACTTCAGCTATCAGTGCACTAACAGGATCTGCCATTGGTTCTTTTCAAACTCACCTCGTAAGAAAAAATAAAACAAAAATAAAAATAAAATCAAATCAAATCAAATAAGAAATAATAACAAAAATAAAAATAAAACTTAAGACAAAAAAAAGGAAATAAAATAATAAAATTAAAAATTAAAAATTAAAAATTAAAATAAAATTCTAATTAAAGCTAAAATTACTTGGTAGTAGTATTAATGTGAATTAAACAAACAATCCCCGGCAACGGCGCCAAAAACTTGTTGTGATATTTTATATCGTACCGCAAGTGTACGGTGTCAAGTTTTAGTATAAATATGAGTTAAGAGTGTCGAACCCACAGGGATTGCGTTAACTCGCACTAAGTACTACAATTGATAATCCTAACTTTATTTAGAAAATAATAATAAAGATTTTTAATAAATAAATAAAATATAAAAATAATAAAATAGGAGGAACTAATACGATAGAGATTCTGGATCCTGATTTCACCTAGCTGTCTCCTATGTATGTTTCATGCCAATTAATCTTTGTTCAGTTATATTATTTATAAGTCAAGATCCTAAAATATTCACTCCCTCTCTCGAGTGCCGAGTGAAAATATTATCAACTATAGACTTCGATATCTCTATAAAAATCCAATAGTTAACAACTCATTACGATTTGTGATTCTATTTTAACGACTTCAAAGGACTACAGATTCTCTCGAACTCTATAAAATCCTAGGTTATATTCTCTAGATCTATTCAAAATCCCCTCTCTCGAGTGATAGATTCTAAACATTCATCATCTCCAATTGTGGCCAGCAATCAAGAAGCATTAAACTCAAAAGAATATAAATAATTAATAAAACTTCATTACAAAACTGATAAACAAAATAAGGTTCAAGCATCAATTACAATCGTTCTCCAAAATTGAGGAGTAAATTCATGACAAAATAAACAATAAATAATCAAGCCACGAATCTAATGGAATCATTAGAGTTTTAAGAAAGAAATAAGAAGATAAAACCCGAATTGAATCTCTTCCTCTCCGGATTACACAGCCTTTGTCTCCTCTTGTCGCTCTTCAATCCTCTCCTTGGATCTCTAAAAATATTTAATTCTGTGTTTTGTGCTCTGTATTAGCCTCTAAAATGTATTGAATTTGGGCGCCACGGCGCCGTTATTTCTTTCAATTACCATTGGCGCCATGGCGCCAATGTTTATATTTGAGGCGCCATGGCGCCTTTGTTTTGTAATTGGGTGGCGCCATGGCGCCACTCATTTGTGATTGATGGGTGCCATGGCGCCCATCTCTCTGGATCTTGGCTGGTGTGATGAATTTCTCCCCAGTTCCTCCTGTCTTATGTCCTATGCTCCCGTATGGTCCCAAAACACGTGCAATTGTTCCCAGATCCATGTATTGATGCTCCTACAAATAAAACATAAAATAAATTATAAATGATATTAAATATCTCGAATTATAACAAAATAATAAGCTGAGAATGCCATAATAAGTGGGTATAAACCACACTTATCAATCACGCAAAGTTAATATATTATATTAAGAAAGATATATAAAATAGTAGTAATAAAAATGGATCCTCTTACCTAAGCATTTTCTTTATTATACTTTTACTTTATTTACTTTCAGCATTTACTTTCCAGTAATTTAATTTCCAGCATTTACTTTATATCTTTTATTTTATTTAAGTTTTTACTACCCGTAAATATGTGTCGTAACTAAGCTAGTTATCTGGGGTTGTGATGAAATCCAATATCACCAGTTTATAAATGGTTAAATTACAGTTTGGGTAATGTAAAGTTTTATTTATTGAGCCTTAATCCTAATACTTTTTATTAATTGGCCACTAATAAAATTGAACTGGTAAACTTAAAATGAACTTGGAAAAAAAATTTTAGGTTAAAGACCTTAGACTCAATAGCTCACGATCTTCCTTGAGGATAGATAACCATTTAATAGATTTCCTTACAGGATAGGAATATACCTGTCGGGCGGGGGTAGCCATAATTGGAACTTAATCTTAATGAATTCAGATAACTTGGTTAACATAGGAATATGATTAATTGGGTTATATTGGGTATTTGTATATGATCATCGGAATAGGCTTTTACATAATTTCGTGTTCAAGGTTAATAAACCAATATATTACACAAACGTAAAATAATCACTTCATCTTTTAAAAAGATATTGGAAAGATTCACAACCCTGGATAGTTTTATAAATTTGAATTTTCTTCAATCTACTTTCAAGCAATTTATTTAATTGTTTTAATTTTAAAGTCACCACCCAATCAAACAATCAATCTATTAGATACTTGTAAACATTTAACTTCATAAATTGATAACAAAAGGTTTTAAGTCCTCGTGAGATCGATATTTTTTATACTACTTAAACGATACATGCGCTTACTTTATACGTGTGTGATTACGCACCAGTCAATGTGCTCAATTCATATTCTTAGTTTATGCTTTCATTTTATATTATTAGTTGTGTTTTCAGTTTATATCTTCATTTCATGCCCTCAAATTATACTTTCATTTTTATGTTTTCAGTTTATTGATCTCAGTTCATATATTCATTTAATATATTCAGTTGATATAATTCATTTACAGTTTCATTTTACGTTATTAGTTCACATTCATAGTTTATGTATTCAGTTATCTTTAAATTCATGCTATCAGTCATGTTTCCAGTGTACATTTCAGCTTATGTCATATATCTCATGTTCATGGTTCATGTGTAATCCTCAGCTTATGTGTTTATTTTTCAGTTTGGTTTTCATGTTTATACATATCATGTTATGCATTTCAATTCATGTCATAAGATTCTAGCTTATGTTTTCATTCCATCATGTGTCATGCATATCAGTTTTCAGATTATATTTTTTAGTTTTCATGTTACGTTTTCATGAGTCATGTTCACGCATGTTCGAGTACATGTTTCATGTTTTTAGCTTATGATTGGAAGTTACATTTGCACGTTTATATTTTCAGAACATGTTATCATGATTATGTTTTCAGCTATGTTTTTACAAGTGTTTATAAGTATAAAATATGTTTTTAAACCACCAGTAGAGTGTCGTCCCCTCATGTTTAGCATCTCGGGTTTTCTCACGTTGCCTCTTAGGGAACTGATCATCCCATAAGCTTATATTCATGTTCATGTTCCCCTGCTTACGTGGTGCTAGGAAACAGTAAGTAGATTTCACGGTCCCATGTTACAATACTAGTGAGGATTCTTATGATTTATAAACATGTGCAAGCATAGGCAGTGGGCGACGAACCAATCCCGGTACGTATGACGATGCAAGAAAGACGTCATAATCTCAATTGTTGCATATGTATTTCCAGATCATGTTTACAGTTTTATAAAATTCATAGTTACAAGCATATTTATGGATTTTAGATTTCTATTAATAATTATGATTTCAAGAATATTATATATATATATATATATTTACACGTAACTTAGTTTCCAGCTCATGTACATGTTTTACAAGTTTATTGATGTTTTTAGGTTTTAATGTCATGTCTTCATGTTTACAAGTTTATTGATGTTTTTACGTTTTAATGTCATGTCTTCATGTTTACAAGTTTATTGATGTTTTTACGTTTTCATGTCATGTCATATTAGAGTTTTCAGCCATGCATGTGATGTTTTCAATTGACGTCATGTAGCCCAAGTCATTTCACATCACCATTATGTTGGAGTCGTTTTCATGTCCTTATGTTCTTTCAGCATTCATGTTTATGTTTAGTCATGTCATCGTGTTCTCAGTTCTTAAGCCTTGATTTATATTTTCAGCTTTTACGTCATGTTTCAATTTTTAGTCATGTTATTGCTTTTCAATTCATGTTACTGTTTGATATATATAATGATTCCTTACTTAGTTTCTTAGCTCATTCATATTCCTCAGATCAGGTTTGATGTATTTTCATTCATTTACATATTTGATATTTCATTTTTATGTTTATTTCCAATGTTCACTCACAATGTCTTTTAAAATATCTGAGCCACCTCACTCTCTAGTTTCATGTGCAAGTTGCATGCCACACAAGTGGAGGATGAACTTTGAAAGAGAGGGACCCATCGGCAGTCATTAACATCACGATCATCAGAGTCAGAGTCAGGACCCATTAGTTAGATATTTGTTAAGTTAGGCCATGAGGCCAATTTTATATGTATGTTTTGCAGTCAATCAGTTATGCATGTACGTATATAATCACGTTAGATATGCAAGTTATGTATGCACGTTTATGTTCATGTTATGTATGTTCACGTACACGCAGTTCATGTTCAAGCAAGACAGCCATGCATGTATTCATGTTCAGTTAGCACAGTTAGGTTTTGTCATGATAGGCACGTACATGTTTGAGGCTCAGGGAGATGGTTTCACTGTCTCATGCCGGACCCATCCCGGAAATACTCGGATGTGACAATATGGTTGAGAATAAAAAAAAATTTACACTATCTCTCAAAATTCTCCAAAAATCACTAAAAATCATTCATTAATGAATTGTTAAATAATTTTTAAAAGTTTTATTAGCTCAATAATAATTAGTTTAAATCAAAACATATTTTCAATTTTAATCGTTTTAAATAGAATTCTTCATTTTCATATAAAATTATCAATTAAAACTTTAAAAAGATATTGAAAAATTTTAAAAATAAATTAAAAAGTGAAATAGAAAGTTAGAAATATGTCGATTAATAAGTCAAAATCGTCCGTATATAGGTGTCAATTTAAATCGGCCAAAATCAATCGGATTAAAATGCTCGAGTACTGATTTGCGATTAATCGCCGATTAAATAGTATAGCTTCAATTACACTAACTAAATGATATCTCTTGAAAATTATAGTATATCAAATTTATGTAATTTACACGAAGCAGGTATTGAAAAATTGTTGGGTTTGAATTTAAAACATTAAAATATATCGGTTATAAAACTGAATACCTAAATTATTATAGCACAATATCACTTTGTCAAAGACAATTTTGACATTTTATATCATAGGATAAAATAGTCAAATTAAAACTATGTTAAAGCAACCTTAGTGCTCAAAAATATTCAAGAGATTTAAAGTAAAAAAAAAAAAAAAAAAATAGTTATAAAATTGAATACCTAAATTATTGATTAATTGTCTAAAATTTTTCTAATTGATTTTTAAAATATAACAATGTAAAAATTTTAAATATCATTTTTTAGATGGGGTGGGTTTACACAAATTGTGGGGGGAAATATCTTCACCCTTTGTATAAGAAATGCTTCTCAAAGATTTGTTTTTGGGTAAACTATCTTCAACCCATCTTCAATCTATTGGAAATATAAACTCTCATATTTACCTGGAAAAGTATCCAGATATAATCATCTGCGAAAGCAAAGCTTTCACCATCCAGGCACAGAAAATATGAAATTCAAATACATCAATAAAATCTGTATGTGAGATTATCTACCTATTACTAGTTACACAAAAATGTGCATACAAGTTACACGGCGGCAGGAAAATTTCACAAAGAGAATAAGATTCCTGTCGTCGATAATCTGACTCTTGTACTCTCAATCATTTCCTAGACAAGTTAAAAGATTATATGGTTCTAAAAACTTGAACATAGACCAATAATATGTTAACTTAATCTCAAATATCGCACATAATAATTAAAATAGTACTGCATGACCATATATAAATTAGTTTGTCACAATGTTAAAGCTTCAGTCTTCTGCATAACTAAGGAAATCCACCCTAACCGACTCAAAAGTTTGTCATGACGTAACATCAGGTATCAGCACTATGAATTCATGCACCATCTAATCTCGGTACAGCTCTAAATCTAAGTCATATCAACTTGAAAATGCTCTTGAAATCCACGCTGAATCTAAGTGGTAATCATGTTGAACTGGAATCTAGAAAGCTGTTGAGGAATGGTTGAAATGACTGGCCCATATCTCTGCATGAAATAAGTGGTGTGTGTTATAAGAAGAATCGCTACTAGGAAAGCAATATTAGCTTTATCACAAAATAAAGCTGGCTGATAAAATAAGGGAAAAGTCATTTCAAACATATTTTCAATTCAATTGCAAAGCAATATCTTTCTCTAAAACACTGTTAAAATTGAAAATCTGGCAGTTAGAGGTCGACAGTCAAAAATCGTAAAAGCATAAAACTAAAATAAAGTTCCGAGATAAAAATAAGTTGGCAAACAGATAAAAGGCATGTATTCTAAATACCTGGACATTATCATAGAGTTCAAACAAAGGTACAGCAAGGAGTTTCAAATTTTTGGGCACCGCAAAGTACTCTCTCTCTGACAAGTGAACAAGGAAAAGCTTTTTACACTCCTGCATTATCAAAAATGAAGCAAGAAAAGATGGGATGAGTGAACCTGTGAAACTAGCCACATGAAGAAAAAATAATAATAAAGATCGAGAAAGTATCAAGAGGCACACATCATGAATATTTCATCATTTAGTGCTCTCAACAGGGAAATTTACCTTTGGCTTTGTGATGTGGGGAGGACAGTATGGATACATTATGGTTTCAAAGTTTGGCCTCCACCAGATTGCAACACATTCACCAATCTGCAATATGAAATCGGCAAAAACTAATTAACATAATGTAAAATTATATCTAAAAAAATTGAAAAACATCCTCACATGCTTAAAGAAAGGCAAAAAAGAAAGTTGTCCTTTAGCCATCCTATCTAATATACGCAAATCCCATTTCCCAATACAACTAGAGAGGTAACAATATAGAAACACTACTTTTCTCATAAATCAGTAAACACGCTAAATTTATATTAGCACAAATGAACAGATGGGAAGGCTTAATATTTCCAGCCAACTCATTCCTAGATGACAAAAATATATTTTTTAGCAGCAATCCCTCTCATCCAGCATTTATTCTTGGTGATGTTTCTTTTTAAGTTTACCCATTGATACTAATCTAACCTCTCAAGTCTACACTCAAATAATCAAAGTGAAACATGATATAACACCTGCCAGTCAGGCACAAGAGCAGGAGAATTTAGACCAAGCTTGCTGGTCAGCTTCCTTTTCAACCCCTCAATTTCTGTCCATAAAAGTGAAGAGGATAGACATCACAAGCATAAGTTGCAATCAACATTTGTAAAAAGAACTCAGAATGGCAGAAGACATTAGCAATGTAAAAGAATGGTAAGCTCATACCATTCTCTCCAGGCTTTAAACGTCCCCCAGGAAGTTTGCAAAACGTGTTTCCAATTTGCAAAAGTAGTATGTGAGGGTGATTATGCTCCTGAACCTGCAAGTGCAAGATAAAACAACATATAGCTCAATCGTTCCAAATGCGTGGAGAAAGCTTGAAGAATGGCCCAATTTTATTCCTCATTGGTCTTTTGGTTTCTCCAGTATAGTTGGTTTGTCCATCTAATCAAGTCAAAATTAAATGATGCAACAATTAGGAATCAAGAAAACTAGCAAGGTCAAATTGTTAAAGAGGCTGTCCTATGATTTTAACCTCAATCTCTCTCTCTCACTATTTCTTAGTGCAAAAATTGGCAGCAAAAATAAGTATCAAAGTTCCTTTCAAAAAAAAAGTTCCATTAGTGTCTCTATATGCTTAACAGCTATTTGAAGAATATATATGGAGAATATCATAAATTTACCATTCCAACAGACATGAATCAAGAAACTTTCCAGGTCAAAAATCAATATATACATAGAAAGACGGAGGCCAGGAGAGATCAATAGTTGGCAGAAAGCAAGCCCAACCCAATTATTAAACATAAAGCTGTTAAATGTAACTCAAAACAAACATACCAGCAAAATAGCTTCGACACTCGTCCTCATGCCTTCTTTCATATAGCTGTAACCCACAATTCCAGAGCAATGATCACATTCTATTCCACACACAAACTTTCAAAGATGAAATCTTTCCTATAACACAATTCATTTTTCCCCGTGTGAAAAAATGTCATAATTTCGTACAAAGTGCAAGAAAAAAAAAACATTTTTACGCAAACATTCAAAATTAGGTTCTCCGAATTGGCAAATAATGTGCCACAAAATTAAATTAGGATTTCGAATCGTAGATCCTTCACTAAACCAAAACAATAACCAATTTTTAAAAAAGGGGAAAAAAATCTATTAAGGTTTATCTAGGGTTTTTCAATTCTTTAAGTAAATAAGAATCGTACTTGACTTTCATGCGAGCAAGGCGATCGGCTACGGAGGTGTCCTTCTCCATCTTCGGTTCTTTGGTGCCGAATGTGTAACTCGACAGCGGGTACGTGTTCACCACCGGTGACATCACCATCTTCCTTTTTCTCTCTGTTTCCAAATATCGTAACAAAAGAGTGGAGAGCCAAAGTCTCCTCCCTCTTTGTTGATTAGGGGAAAATGCCTTTCATAATCCTCGCTTTTTTTTTAGTCATCGCTATTGTATGTTTGGATGAAGTGCACTATTATTTAATAATGTCCCGTATGTTATGATATCCTATGGTATTATATCGTAATTATTGATATTATGTTTGGAAAGTGATGAGTGGTAAAACTATCACTATTTCTCACTCATTTAACCTAATATTTTGTATAGTTTCTTGAGTTTTGTGAATATTTTGATGTGTTTTGTGTTATTTTGTAGGTAAATAAAGTTTCAGGACATTCTGGAGGTGATTTGGGCCAAAACAGTGAAAATTGGACGAAAATGGCATTTTTGTAAATTCTCGCGTCGCGACGTCTAACATGCGCCGAACAGTGCTAACGTGCGCCGGGTCCACAAATCAGAATCTGAGAAAAGTTTGACTTTGCTAAAATGCGCCGTGCCACGTGTCAGCATCCTACGGTGCCGACAGTCATCATCGCCACGTGTTCCACGTGTCACTCCATGTCATCAGCCACGTCAGCAAGTCAACAAGTCAACATTGCCACCTCACCGCCACGTCATCATCAGCCAATCAGGAAGTGCCACGTGTCGCAATTATACGGTGCCGACAGTCTCTTTCCCACGTGTCGCCACGTCACCGCCACATCAGCATTAATAATTGAGTATCTAATCCTTATCTGACACGTGGCGGATAAGAATCTCAGCGACCAATCAGAAGCCGCCACGTGTCACAATAATTGAAGCCCAACCACTCTGCCACGTGTCACCTTATCAGCTTATCCAGAATCTTCAAACCGGCGAACCAGAGCTTGCCACGTCGACAAAATCTGGCGTCGCGACGCCAGAAGCCTTGGCGTCGCGACGCTGGAAGCCTACCGAGACCTATAAATTGAGATCGAGATTTCAGAATTCATGGCACCACTCTCTCTCTTATAATCTATCTAAAGAGAGAGTTTCTCTCTCTACTTTCTTTTAATTTTTAGTTTTTTAGTTTTTTTTTAGTTTTGTAATTAATTTTAATTACGTTTTGTTAATATAGTAATTTAATTTTTACTTTTTACAGTTTTTATTATTTACCATGAGGAGGTAACTCCCCCAGCTAGGGTGAAAGGTAATTTTTTTACTGTTACTATTTAGATTAATCTCCCTTAAAATTAATATATTCACTATTTAAAATATTGACTTAAAAAGGATACCGCCAGATTGGTCGGTTGCTAATTCATTTTAATCTGGTTTAAACCTGACTAATAAAGGATACCGCCAGATTGGTCAGTTGGTAATTTAATTTTGGTTCCGCCTTTATGGCTGGTTGGACTTAATTTGACTTAATCAGGTTACCGCCTTTATGGCTGGTTGGAAAAAAAATCACAAGTTTATATATTATTTTATGGGAGATATCTAAATTAGTAGTAGTAAAAGTAATTCCTTTTACCTTAGCATTTTATTTTATTGTAATTTACTTTTCAGTATTTACTTTACCGTATTTTTACTTTATGTCTTTTATTTTCAAGTTTTTACTAGCCCTAGTTATGTGTTGTAACTAAATTAGTTATCTGGGGTTGTGATGAAATCCAATATCACCATTTTATAAGGGTTAGATTATAGCTTGGGTAATATACAGGTTTATTTATTGAGTCTTAATCTTAATGCTTTTTCATTAACTGGCCATTAATAAAATTGATCTGGTAAATCTAAAATGAACTAGACATATGGATTTTAGGTTTCAGCCTTAGACTCAATAGCCCACGATCTTCCTTGAGGATAGATAACCCTTTAATAGATTTCCTTACAGGATAGGAATATACCTGTAGGGCGGGGGTAGCCATAATTTGAACTTAAACTTAATGAATCCAGATAATTTGGTTGACATAGACATATGGTTCAATTGGGTTAAACTGGGTATTTGTGTCTGACCATCGACAGGGGCTTACACATAATTTAGTGTTCCAGGTTAATAAATCAATATATTTCCCAACTTTAAGATAATCACTTCATCTTTAAAATGATATTGGAAGAAATCACAACCCTAGATAGTTTTTAATATTGAATTTTCTTAAAACATATTTTCGACCATTTTATTTACTTGTTTTTTAAAATTTAGAATCGTCACCATTTCAAATCAATCAAACAATCTGTTAGATACTAGTAATCATTTGACCTTATAAAATTAATAGATTAGATATTAAGTTCTCGTGGGATCGATATTTTTATACTACTTGAACGATACGTGCGCTTGCGTTATACATGTGTGTTTACGCCGGTCAGAAAGATGATATAGTATAATATAGTTAAATAATCAGTTTTTGTTTGGTTTTATGGTATAGTATGATTTAAAAAAAAAGAATAATAATTAAAATGTCATCAAACACATAAATTAATATTAAATTCAATTTTTTTTTGCTAGAAATTAGATTTAATGAAAGACATTAAAAATTCTTATTAAAATATCACCAAACGAATATCAAATAATTATCCATTAATTTAAAATCAATAAATTATAATAAAAATTAATGTACAAAATGGCTAACAAATATGAAAAATCACATTCTTAATAAAAAAAATATTTGGAAAAAATAATCCATTATATATAAAAACTTCAACGAATTTAAATCCATATGTATTTGCTGGAGAGCTTTTAAATTGTGTGGGCTCATGTAAGCCTTTAAGTCGTATGGGTCTCTTATCTTAGGGTGTATGGGCTCGTACGTCCTGTGTGAATCCTTATGTGTAGGCTTAGTGTTGTTGATAGCCGGACATTAGAGCATATCTAACCCAATAAACTTGATGTCGTCTGGGATCAACGTTGACTAGAATGTCCATGTTAAGCGGGCTTTGATGGTTGGATCTCATCGTAGTCGGGCCTTGTTGGCAGCCCATGATAACACTAGGGCCAAATGAAGGCCAAAAGACATGGTCTTGTGCGAGTTTGTCACGTGGGCCCAAGAGTCGTCTAAGACACAACAAGGTTAGGTCTTTAGTCCAAATTTGGCTCATATTACTCTCTAAGTCAATGAGTCATTGGCTTTAAGAGTAATTAACGAGTATGTCATATGGAGTCTCCATGTCGTTTGGAATGCTTAAGTTGCTTAGTCCAGAAAAAGGTTATGCTACATTGACTGGACCGGATTAAGGTCTAGGAGTCTCCAAGGTTGACTGGACCCGATGAAGGTCTGGGATATTCTCTGACCCGACAAAGATCATAGGGAATGTCATGTCGACTAGACCAGATAAAGGTTTAGGACAACCTCCAGTAGACCAAACTAGATGAATGTCCAGAAGATAATCAATCTGACCCAACGAAGGTTAAGGGGAATGTCCCGTCGACTATAACAGATAAAGGTCCAGGACAAACTCGAATCGACTGAACCTGATGAAGGTGCAGAAAAGTCTTAAATGTCTCTAGACCAGATGAAGGTTCAAGTCTTCAACTTGACCAGATGAAGGTGGAGGATAATCTCCATTCGAGTGAACCTAATGAAGATCCAAGGGAGTCTTCAATATCGTTTGGACCAGATGAAGGTCCAGGTCTTCAATTTGACCCGACAAGGGCCATAAGGAATGTTCTCTTCGACTGGACCAGATGAAGGTACATGATAATCTCTAGTCGACTGAACCTGATGTAGGTCTAGGAGAGTCTTCAATATCGTCTTGACCAGATGAAGGTATGGGTCTTCAACCTGACCCGACAAGGGTCACGGGGAATGTTTCCGTTAATTAGACCAGATAAAGGTTTATGATAATCTCCAGTCGACTGAACCTGATGAACGTCCAAGAGAGTCTTCAATGTCGTTTGGACTAGATGAAGGTCCATGTCTTCACATTTAATCTACCATATGTTTGATGTCGAGCGGACACCTAGTGCCATAAAAAGGATGATGTTGGTTGAGTCTATTTCGTCAGCTGGATTTACCTTGTCGACCGAAATCACTATGTGTTCTAGTATTAATTTTTTGTCTGAAACCACAAACATGGTTATTTGTATTGATAATAAACACGTTTACCTGTCGACGGGTGACTATGTCGGCTAAACCAATTGGTGCTCTTTGGACATCTTCTAGAGTAAGGGCCATGTCATGTCGTTTAGATCAGATAGACATATCTCTATGAGATTTGGACCAGATGGAGGCCCAACGATGATGTCTATACCAGATGAAGATCCAATAATATCGTCTGGTGAAAGAGATGATCATTTCATGTCATCTGAATAGGATGTCTTTTACGGGGGATATTTCTCGGTCGACTGAGTATGTAAATGAGCATTCTCTCAGGTCGACTGAGGAAGATACTCCGCTTCATACACCGTCTGAGCCAAACAGACATGGGTGTCTCTAACATTGTCGTTTGGAAAGAATGTGTCTCTAACCTTGGTTTTGG
The DNA here is from genome assembly GCA_019454045.1 of Zanthoxylum bungeanum. Lineage (NCBI taxonomy): Eukaryota > Viridiplantae > Streptophyta > Magnoliopsida > Sapindales > Rutaceae > Zanthoxylum > Zanthoxylum bungeanum. Next base: position 46,284 of record SKCR01038177.1, on the reverse strand, counting down.
GCATGTAAGGTCAATTTTCCCATGAGATCGTGGTTGCATCTTCGGAGGATGAATTATCCCCAGACGACGGTGAGAAAGGCCCAATTGAGCTGATTCTAGGAAACAAGCCTAGAAGGGTTCTGGCCCTATATTTTGGCTCACAAATATAGCCTTAATGTGCGTTTCGATGTGGGTTTAGGTGGGAGAATGAAGCGTCATTTGAAGGATGAGTATAAGTGGGAGTTTGAAGGATAGTTTGCTTTATTTCAATAAATCTCCTAAATTCTTTCAAGTGGAGGAGCTCTCAACTTATATAAGGTATTACTTCGACTCTCTCTCTTGTTCTTCAATTCTTCAAATTACTCATCAAGCAGATTCAAAATATTCTTGAATATATAAGTGGTTTGATCCCTTATGGTGTAGTAGAATAAGGAAATTGTGTTTGTAATACTTAAATTTACTTGATCGTTTGGACGTAGAGATTTGATGATTTAGCTGTTTTTAGGCTTGAATATAGTGTAGTCGTCTGGACTGATGTCGAGTGAGAGTTCGATGGGGTCTAGTGACACTCTTGTAGAGATGTATGTCGAGTCTCTTGATAGGTTTCTAAGTCCCCTAGTGGGTCGGATAGAGACGAAGGTGGTTTTGACTGGTTGTATGTGACCCCTAATGAGGTTGGGACGTTGATGGTACTCGAGCCACCTTTAGGAGTGCCCAATGAGGTATAACCTCTTAAGACCTTGCCAGCCGCAGAGGAGTCGAGTGGGAATCCAAGTACGAGTGAACCCAAGAATATCTTGTAACATCCCTGTTGGAAAATTATGACCCATAGCATCACTATTTGTACATAACATGGTGTTGTTGTACAAATTAACTATGTGACAAAGGAAATTGTTATTTTATCATTTGTAATTGGATTACTCAGATATATAAATGATAAAAGTTCATATGATTAGTACCGGATTAATAAGATATGAGACAGTATTAATCCACGTAAGGTTTAATCATTAAATATCCCTAGTTGTAGTATTATCGAGACTGGACATTGATAATGCAGAATAAGCTAGTATTACACTTGTGCGTGTTATGGAAGCGTAACGACATAGTTCTCATGTATTTGGGTATTGGATACTCATGCCAGTGTAATAGGAGATTCTGTTTACCGATGGTACGGAAACAGCTTCGCTCTGGATAGACCCCTCGGAATCTCATTGGTAGTATGATTATGTGTATATAGGAATCCAAATCAGGGTAGGTGTATTTGGTCTTAACCTGAGACTTGCATGACTAATACTTGCGACAATCGGTATACTTTGGTTTTGGTCGTCCGAGGCTTTAACAGGTTCTGTGTACGCCTCTTCTGGGTATACTGAGAATCGTAGTGTATTTGGTGTGATGTCAAGATGGAAGTATCACTTCAGTCATATAGAGATGATGATCACGTAGAATACGGAACTAGTACTCTTAAGTACTGCAGTCATCGGGATAATATAACTAGGTCATGATTATCTGATTATAGAGATTAGTTACCAGAGATCCGATATATGCTTCGTATGGGGCAGACACAATTTCAGCCCTAGGCCTAGCATGTGACATTCGATACTGGATCCTAATACGCAATACTACGTATACTACGCCTGACAAAGATTATATATTCCTTTAAAAAATATTTCCGGAGAATTGGGTAGGCACAGTGCTTTACTAGAAGTCAATCATGTCTTGTAAATCGGAAAGAATACGGTACCGGGTACGCACATATTCGGATAGTCCGATGACCGTATTTACTACCAACATATCCATGGATCTCTTGGGTCGCTTCCCAAAGATTCACTGATGATATTTGACTCGAACAGAATTAATCTAGGATTAATTATGAGAGAGAAAATTAATTTGGGATTAATTACAACAATAATTAATCTGGAATTAATTAACAGAGAAAGAATTAATCTGGGATTAATTGCGTCGAGAATTTATCTGGGATTAAATTTGTCGAGAAGAGAGAACGCGGTTAATTTGGAATTAATCGGTAAAATAAATTACATATTGAAATTGTATTTTTCTTTTTAATTTATTTATTTGGGCTAAAATAATATATCAGATATATTAATTGAAATTAGATTTCAACGCGGAATTAAAATTGGATTTTAATTCAAGCGAACGAATTAATTCATAAGCGACTTACGTAATAATATTACGAGGCATTATTATTTAATTAAATCACAACGACAAATTCGTTTAATTCGGAATTAAACGAACCCGGGCCCGAGCGAAGTTGCATGTTGGATTGTTCGAATTAAATTTGGAATTTTAAGTGGGGCCTACCAACTTACATCAATGTGTTTGACACTTGATGGAATTTGGTAATTGGTTGAGTAAAAGCTTGAGATTGCTTTTTCTACACTTAAACCAAATCCTACACACCAACCTAATATAAATTAACAAGTCAAACTTTGGAAGTAAAAAAAGTCACTATTCACTCTTCTTCCTTTCTCCAAAACCGTGACATGCTCTCTCCCTCCATGGATTTTTGTTGCAAAAATTCAAGCAAGCTAGCACTTAAGGAGACAAATGAGGTGATAGAGAAACTAATCCATGAGTTTGGAACACAAAGAAAGCTTGGAGCTTCCACCTACATCCAACAAATAAGGAATTTTTGAAATCCTAAATCCGATCAATGTGAGTATTCCGCAACTCCCCTTGATTAATTCACACACGAATCACTCTTAGACGATCTTGGCATGTTCTAGGAACACTAACAATGGTATCAGAGCCTCCTAAGTTTGATTTGAAAAATCTAGGGTTCAAGACTTTAATTTGGGAATTTTGTGTTTGGAGCTTGATTTTCCTAAATTAGTTGTTGGGTTATGTTTATATGATGTTGAATTAGATTTGTACGTTGTTGGATTTGTGATAAATTGATTAGATCAAAAATCCCCAAATCCTTTGACATGGCCGAATATACCAAAGGTTGTGTTCATGGTGATTTTTTGATTTTAGACAATTGGATATGTTTAAAGCATGAAATAAATCTTATATGTTGATTTAATTGGATTGAAATCAAATTGGGTGTTATTTTATGCACAATTGTCGTGAGCATGATAAGCATGTATAGATTGATTTTGCTTCAATTTGTGTTGGACATGAATTGGAAATGTTGATTATGATTAATTGAATTAATTAATATTTTGAAAATGTTAGATTAATTAATTAATTGTACTAATTGCACTTTAATTAGATTAATATGTAATTTGGAATGATATTAATTTAATTGTTGTAATTGGGCTTAATGGGCTTGGTTGAGCCAAGTTTGGTTTTGGACAATTGGGTTGGATCCAATTGGGCCTAAAACCATTTTCATAAAGTCCAAATATGACATTTTGGCCTTTAAAATTTAATTGGGCCTAATGGGCCAAAATTAATTTTATTGCATAAGGGTGATTCTTTATTGGGCCTTGGCATATTGGGTTTGATCCATAATAGCCAAAGCCCATGCCTAATAAATTAATTAAAAGCTCATTGGACTTTAATTAAAAAGTATTGGATACTAATTGGGCATTTGAGACCCATGTAGACTGGATTTGGAATCCAAGTCTAAAATGCACTTTTAAAAGTGTAATTTTTTAATTTGGAATTAAAATATGAATTAGTATTGAATATAATTTAAATTGGATTTAAAATTGTAGTTCGATATAATTCAAGAATACGTACTTTGAGTATTTATTCTTAAACGAGTTGGACTCGCGCAAATCAAATCGTTGTTTGAACATTGGATGGTCATTAATTCAAAGATTAATTAATTGGATTAGATTGATTGAATAACATGCTTTGTGTGAATACTTGGATGTATGAATGAATAATGTATATCGGATGGATATTAGAAGGGTGAGGGCAATTTTGGAAATTGTTGTAATAAATTAGAATTTATTAAATTGGACCTGCATGTCCAGCCTATTATCTCCTTATCTCATTGTATTTCTCTTCTCACCAATTCCCCTAAATATAAATGAGGTTTCTTTAGAAGTATTATGTAATTGGGTAGAAGTATGAATAGTGCTAGCGGGAAAGAGGAAATTGAGAGATTTGTTATAGGAACAAAGTTTGTTATATATCCATCCGAATATCATTATTATTTTATTTCGCGCCTTATTATGCTTTTAGAATGCATGCTTAAGGGTGTATGATGAGACCTAATTAAAGATAATAAATTGGTTGCCAAATCGCGACAAAAACCCTCATTTTATATTAAGCGTTTTTCCTTCCATTGAGTGATTCTCTCTCAAGATCCAAGATTGGCATTGGTTTGTTGGCCAAAGTCAAGACATTTGTCCATCGCGGATGTGTTTGAATCATGAAAGCTTTGTTCCATATCGTACGTCTTGGGCAAGTTGTGATTTGTTGGCCAAAGTCAATGTCACTTCTTGTTCATCGACCTCGATTACGAAGCTTTCCACTGTCAATGGGTCTCGCTTAACTAGAATCATTAAGCTTGTTGAGCCAAAGCCTAGGCTTAGTTGATTTAGAGGAAAAAGGTTAGGAAATATATTAGATATATTTACATATATTGGATATATGTTTCGGACTTGGAGGTCCACCTACTGGATCTAGGAATTGGATGGGATCCAATTGATCTTAGAGATCTACCTAGTTAAGTTTTATATAACTTGTTGGCCAAAGTCAAGGTTGTGTGTTATTTAATGGGATCCTAGCCGATTAGGAAACTAGGTTTTTCAAGTACTCCACAAATGGTTAGAGGCTCGCCAAAAAATAGTGGGAGGCAAGTATTAAATTTGCAATTTCGTTTAGATACTTGCCAATACGCGCTCATTTCATTTTCATTATTAATTATTTATATATATATTAGTTGGACTAATATTCAATTGTTGTTTTAATTAAACAGTTGGACTGTATTCAAACTACTTCATTTATAGTTGATTATATAATTGGATTATAGTAATCAACATATTTGAATTTTAACCAATCAAATTGTAATTAATTATATAGTTAGACTATAGTAATCATTACATTAGAATGTACCCGAAATCGTTGATTGGATAGTTGGATTATAGCAATCAAGATGACTTGAAAGATTAGCGTCAAAGGACATAATCCTAGGTGAAAAATGTCTTTAACGGCGTAAATTTCATATTGGGAAATGAATCTCAAGATAGTCCTAGGAGTTGAGAAGTTCATCTATTTGATAGAGCGACCTCTCGGGCATAAGCCCGGAGTTGAGCAAATAGTAGAGCATGAGTTTTGGAAGACTCATCGTGATGAAAACTTTAGTGCTCAATCCATTATGCTTGCCGCAATGACTCCTTAATTTCTTCGTTAGAACTAAGGATTAGATCATTATACCATGATGTTGAAATTAAAGGATCTTCATAGATCTAATCTTAGATCTTAGAAGTACTAATTGCAAAAGAAAACTCTTGGAGAGTTAATGGCTATACTCAATGAGACAGAGCCAGAGTTTGCAAAAGGGCAACTAGCGCAAGACGCATCTTACTTCAACATCCTAGAAGGTCAAGGCTTGGCCGAAGGCTTCTAGGGATGTGAAAAAGAAGCAAAGGAAAAATCGTTACAGTCTTATGAGAAGACAAATGACATATCCCATGATGTCTGAATAAACTGTGGCAAACGGGGTCACTGGAAGCGTGACTGCCGTATGGACAAGGCAGACATGAAGGAAGTGAAGACAGGGAAGGCTCTGTCTTCAGGTATGTTTGTTGTAAACATATCCACTGCCAGTTTTAAAATTGGATTTTGATATTTAGTGTGATACATACATATGTACTGATGTGCGGGTCTGCTGATTGGTAGGAGACTGGCTTCAGTTGAGATCGACCTATGATTTGGAAACGGAACGAGAGTCGTTGTTTTGGCTGTGGGAACCTAAGTTTTGGAACTGTCATTTGGGCACGTACTTAAATTATGAGATTGTTATAATGTATCTAGTTTGACTAGGAACATTATCTCTGTATCTAGTTTAACCTGTTGCGGGTATACCTTTATATTCTAGAACACTAAGTGTTTTGTTTATAAAGATGATATTAAGATAAACACATTAGATATGAATAACAGTATTTATATTTAGAATATAAACAAATCTCAAACATATAACATGACAAACAAATGGCTCAAACTGAATTAATCAGATGAGACTTATTTGTGGCATTGTTGTCTCGGACACATTAACAAGACTCGTATATCCACACTTTCGAAGTGTGGATACTAGGACAGATTTGATTCTAATTCAAATGATGTCTATGAATCTAGTTTATTAGGCAAATTGCCTAAAACACATTTTACTTGGTAAAAGTGCAAGTGCCACCGATCTGTTAGCCCTCGGTTATATGAACGTAAGTGGGCCCATGTCTAGCTAGGCTAGAGGTGAATATGAATACTTCGTAACCTTTACGGATGTGGCATCGCGTTACGGTTATGTGTATCTTATGAAACACAAGTCAGAAACTTTTAAGTAATTCAAAGAGTTTCGACACGAAGTAAGAAAATAGACCGGTAAAAGTATTGAAAACATTACAGTCGGACGATAGTGTAAAATACTTAAACATATGAGTTTCAAGATTACTTGAAAGAGTATGGTATTCTTTCACAGTGGACTTCTCCCGGGACACCTCAATTTGACGGTGTGTCCGAACAGAGAAACCGAACTTTGTTGGACATGGTAAGGTTAATGATGAGTCGCTCTGAGCTACCAATTTCCTTCTGAGGATACGCATTGAACAGTGCAATACTTGTTTTGAATAAGGTTCCATGTAAATCTGTTAGACAGACTTCATATTAGATATGAATATGAAAGAAACCGGGTTTCTCATTCCTGAAGATTTGGGAAAGCTAGGCATACTCTAAGTGTTTGGATGGTACCAAACTAGAACCCAAATCGGATAAGTGCCTATTTGTAGGTTGTCCTAGGGAAACCAAAGTATAGTACTTATACAACTCACAAGAGAACAATGTAATTGTTGCTCTCCATGCAGTTTTCCTAAGAGGAATACCTAAATGCAATGATAAGTGGGAGGAAAGTCAAACTCGATGAAAATCGGAGTAATACTGTTCCAGGCACCGAGTCCTCACGGAACACAACAGTTCATCAGAGATGAAACTGTACCAATAATCTTCGAATACATAAGAACCGCGTAGGTCGGAGAGAGTCAGAAAATAACTTGGGAGGTATGGGTTTCTGATCTCACCTCATGTAGATATCAATCTTATTGAGGAAGACGAACTGGCTACGTATGAGGAAGTGATACAAGGTATCGACTCTATTTATGGCAAAGTGCCATGAAGTCCGAAATGGATTCCATGTATACGACCAAGTTTGGACACTGGTTGATGTACCAAAAGGCATTGTGCCTATTGGTACTATATGAGTCTTCAAGAAAGACATACATGGATGGCAACATACAAATGTACACAGCTAGGCTTGTACAGAAAGGGTCTCGTCAGCGATATAGTGTCGACTACGACAATTTTTTTTCACCTATTGCCATGATTAAATCCATTTGGATAATGCTTGCTAATGCTGCATACTTCATTTATGAAATATGGCATATGGACGTCAAACCGCTTTCCTTAACGGAAACTTTTTGGAGGATGTTTACAACATCCTGACGGTTTTGTCATGCCGAAACATGCAAACAAGGTTTGCAAGTTAAATCGATCCATTTATGGATTAAAGCAAGCATTGTGTTCTTGGAACCAACATTTTGATGAGATCATAATGGTATATGATTTCATTCAAAACGAATATGATTCTTGTGTATATAAGAAGGTTAGTGGGAGCGCACTGACAATGAATGTCCTATTTGTTGATGATGTATTGCTTTTTAGCAATAACATTCCCATAATATAATCGGTGAAAGCTTGGCTTTCATTAAAATTCTCCATGAAATACCTGGGAGAAACAGGCTTTATTTTAGGAATAAAGATCTACTGGGATAGATCTAGAAAGCTGCTGACAACCCTCCCAAAGCTCGTACGTTTTTGAAATGTATGTGACCCGATGTCTCATATGCTTTGAGCATATGTAGACACTATAAGGCCAATCCAGGTGATGGTCACTGGATTGATGTAAAGAACATCCTTGAGTATCTTGGATGAACTAAGGATGCTTTCTGGGAATATGGGGAAATGAGAACTTGAGGTGACTAGATTCACCGCTGCAAGTTTCCAAACTGACAAAGACGACTTTAAGTCTCAATAAGGGTACATATTTAGTTTGAATAACGGAACAGTGAGCTGGAAATCTTCCAAGCAAGATACTGTTGCCGAATAAATAACAAAAGCGGAGCATTGCTACAGCTGAGGCAGCAAAAGAATCATTTTGGATCTATATAATCCTAATTGGATTAGGTGTAGTTCTGTTAGCAGCTGAGCTAGGCTAAAATGCAAGCTAAGGGACCGCGGTCTAATCAATGATCCAAGTATATACTTCGACTATTTCATCTGATTCGTCAGATCATACATCGTGGCGATGTGGTGATCGAATAAAATGCATCAGATGATAACATTGCAAATCCGCTGACGAAAGCCGTTTCTCAGCAGAAGTTTGAGCGACCCGTACATAGTTCAAGTGTATGACACTTGAGTGATTGGCTATAGGCCAAGTGGGAGATTGTTGGACAATTATGACCCATAGCATCACTATTTGTACAGAACATGATGTTGTTGTACAAATTAACTATGTGACAAAGGAAATTGCTCTTTTTCATTTGTAATTGGATTACTCGGATATATAAATGATAAAAGTCCATATGATTAGTACCAGATTAATAAGATATGAGACAGTATTAATCCACGTAAGGTTTAGTCATTAAATATCCATAGTCGTAGTATTATCGAGACTGGACATCGATAATGGGGAATAGGCTAGTATTACACTTGTGCGTGTTATGGAAGCATAACGGCATAGTTCTCATATATTTGGGTATTGGATACCCATGCAAGTGTAATATGAGGTTCTGTTTACCGATGGTATGGAAACAGCTTCGCTCTGGATAGACCCATCGGAATCCCATTGGTAGTATGACTATGTGTCTATGGGAATCCGAATCAGGGTAGGTGTATTTGGTCTTAACCTGACTTGCATGGCTAATACTTGCGACAATCGATATACTTTGGTTTTGGTCGTCCGGGGCTTTAACAGGTTCTGTGTTCGCCTCTTCTGGGTATACTGAGAATCGTAGTGTATTGGGTGTGATGTCAAGATGAAGTATCACTTCAGTCATATAGAGATGATGATCACGTAGGATACGGAACTAGTACTCTTAAGTACTGCAGTCATCGGGATTATATGACTAGGCCATGATTATCCGATTATAGAGACTAGTTACCATAGATTCGATATATGCTTCGTACGAGGCAAACACAATTCCAGCCTTAGGCTTAGCATGTGACATTCGATACTGGATCATAATACGCAATACTATGTATACTACGCCTGCCAAAAATTATATATTCATTTAAAGAATATTTCTGGAGAATTGAGAAGGCACGATGTTTTGCTAGAAGCCAACCATGTCTTATAAATCGGAAAGAACGTGGTACCGGGTACGCACGTATTCGGATAGTTCGATGACCGTATTTACTGCCAACATATTCAGGGATCTCTTGGGTCGCTTCCCAAAGATTCACCGATGATATTTGACTCGAACATAACTAATATGAGATTAATTATGAGAGAAAAAATTAATCTGGGATTAATTATGAGAGAGAAAATTAATCTGGGATTAATAACAGCAAGAATTAATATGGGATTAATTAATAGAGAAAGAATTAATTTGTGATTAATTGTGTCGAGAATTTATCTGGGATTAAATTCGTCGAGAAGAGAGAACGCGGTTAATTTGGAATTAATCGGTAAAATAAATTTAATAGTGAAATTAGATTTTTCTATTTAATTTATTTATTTGGGCTAAAATAATATATCGGATATATTAATTGAAATTAGATTTCAACGCGTAATTAAAATTGGATTTTAATTCAAGCTAACGAATTAATTTAGAATTAATTCGTAAGCGACTTACGTAATAATATTCTGAGGCATTATTATTTAATTCAATTGGATTTTAATTAAGTCGCAACGGCAAATTCGTTTAATTCGGAATTAAACGAACCCGGGCCCGAGCGAAGTTGCATGATGGATTATCCGACTTAAATTTAGAATTTGAAGTGGGGCCCACCAACTTACATCAATGTGTTTGACACTTGATGAAATTTGGTAATTGGTTGAGTAAAAGCTTGAGATTGCTTTTTCTACACTCAAACCAAATCTTACACACCAACCTAATATAAATTAACAAGTCAAACTTTGGAAGTAAAAAAAAATCACTATTCACTCTTCTTCCTTTCTCCAAAACCGTGACATGCTCTCTCCCTCCATGGATTTTTGTTGCAAAAATTCAAGCAAGCTAGCACTTAAGGAGACAAATGAGGTGATAGGGAAACTAATCCATGACTTTGGAACACAAAGAAAGCTTGGAGATTCCATCTACATCCAACAAATGAGGAATTTTTGAAATCCTAAATTTGATCAATATGAGAGTTCTGCAACTCCTATTGATTAATTCACACACGAATCACTCTTAGACGATCTTGGCATGTTCTAGGAACACTAACAATCCCAGGTTATTTAGAGTGTTAACGTGAATTTTATTTTTCGCAAGTGAGGCCGCGTCCGAACGCAAGGTCAATTTTATCGTAAAATGGGTCTTTTTTTCAGGAAATAAATTATAAGACAATAATAATTAAAATTGAGGGACTAAATTGAGAAATTCCAATATAAAATTAATAAATACTAGAAGGCTCTACACACATATGTGTAATGCACACACCACACATTTATACACAAGTATAGATAAACCTAGAAGATTCTATACACACATAATATATATATATATATATATATATATATATATATAACAAGTGGGGGGCCCAAAACCACACACACATTTTTAATATATTCACACTACGAGAAAATCTTTGGTGCAACAGTGGTTGTAGGCATTGCATTTTTGCATGTGAGTCCCTATGATGAGTCTCATTTGGAGGCACTACCTTTTTAGTTGAGGAAGTTGCGGGAAACGGTTGTCGGAAGGGAATCGGCATTTCGTTAAATTTTATCCGCATGTTTAGCTCCAAGCTCGCTCTTTGGACCTTCGTTTTAAAGCACATTTGGCCTAAAAAACCCAGAACCATTTAACATTGGCCCAAACCCACTCACCAAACCAACACAACACCTAACCCACCAAGACAAAGCCCACACCACCACCACCTAGGCCCACACGCCCATCACCCTAAAATACACCCAAATTAAATTAAATATTAATTAAATAATGTAATTGAATTAAATAAAATAATTAAACCATTTACTAAATTAAAGAAAATATTAAATTAAATCATACCTAATTAAGATAAATCACAAATATTATATACCTAACTTAACAAATTGCATGCCTAATTAAAATCAATCATAACAAATTATATGCCTAATGAACACCAATCAAATATTCAACCTTCCTAATTCACCAAAATTTGTCCCCCCCAATCAATCAAATCATTTCCTTGTTTGACACCAAATCCAATCCCTTCCTTGTGAGACAAGGATAAGCCATAGCCCTTCTCTATATAAACAACCCAAAACCAAAGCCAACCCTCTCTCATTCACACTCTCGAAGACACGGCATAAACAAAAAAAATAAGACAAACTGGCCAAACCCTAAACTCATCTCAAAACTCTATACACTCATTGTATCTCTCTCGGCCCTCCTTCATCAACTATAAGCCACCAAACACACCTGCCCCTCACGAAACCAACTTTACGCCAACTACCCTAGCAAGCCGCATGGTCCTTCACGCCTAGCCTCATTCACGCATTTGCACTGCCCATTAACCTCATCTGCCTTCAACGCAAGAAGACACCTGCCCTCCACTCTTCAGCACACGCCCATAAGCCACAACGTCACAAGACCCCACTTCACTCCACACCAAATAAGCCAAACACGTGAACAGCCCCCTCACGCCTCAGCATATCCCACACACCGACCATTCAAAGCCCCTTCACGTAACAACCATGCACATGCAGTCCACAAACCGTAGCCCTCATGCAAATTAACCTCACGTCTGACCAGTAGCCATATACACCCACAAACAGCCCCTAAAATCCTTAAAACAGTAACATAAAAAACTGAACTCTAAGCCTCCTTAAACAACCGAAAAACACAGCCCTTAGACCCCATAAAAACACAAAAAACAGTAGCTTTGAAGACCTAAAATAGTAAGCAGAAATATAGAGAAAACAGCAGCAAAACGGAGGTCAAACATCAAGCAAAACAGTGAAACAGCGAGCTAAGACGTTAAGCCAATGAAACGGAAAAGTGAGGAGCTTTAACCCTTCCGATCTCCATGAAACGCAAGTCCGAAAGTCGGCAAAAAAGGTTAGACCTGAGGGTATTTTTCACATTCATTTTCAGCTTTATTTTTATTATTTATTAAGTATTGTTCGCATGATTATTATGTTAAAATGCATGTTGTGGCCCCTGAGTAGATAAATATGCATGTATTACGAAATATTCTATGTTATGGCCTTGGAATAAAATGAAAGATGTGTCAACTCTCGCGGTATATCGGATGGAAACCCGGACATAAATTTCATAGCCGATTCCGAATGGACGGTAGTATGATCTGTACTCGGGATACAACTCCACGTACCGCTTGAGTAAATGGCACATTCTTTTGTTTTATGTTGCTTTGATTTATTTAGTATTCGTCATTTAAATTCTGCATGTTACTTGTTTATATGTATGACGTGATCGAGCGCATGGGCTTAGTAAGTTGGATTAAAGGTCCCCTATTTTGAGGGGTTAAAATCCTTTACCACGATGCTTTGCCGCGCCGGTTGATGTATATTCGGTTGAATGTGAGATGTGTTCAATCGGGTATACGAAGTTCGATATTATTGTCTTTATTTTTATATGCATTACGTGATCGAGCGCATTGGTTTAGTAAGTTGGATTAAAGGTCCCCTGTTTTGAGGGGTTAAAACCCTTTACCACGATGCTTTGCCGCGCCAGTTGATGTATATTCAGTTGAATGTAAGATGTGTTCAATCGGGTATACGAAGTCCGATATCATTGTCTTTACTTTTTATATATGTATTGTGTTGATTACGCATGGGCTTAGTAAGTGCGATTAAAGGTCCTCTATTTTGAGAGGTTAAAATCCTTTACCACAATGCTTCACCGCGCTTTTAGCCCGTTATTATTTATTATGTGTCATCTATTCATCCGTTCATGTATGTGTCATGTTGTTTACTGCATTTTGGAGGTCACTGCTATAACCCCGTTCGAACGCGTTCCGGAATGCCGCACGAACGCATATTTTCTGTCTGGTCCCGTTCGAACGCGTTATCAAACGCTATACGAACGCGAACCTTCTGTTTACCGTTCGAACGCGTTTACGAACGCTACACGAACGCGAATACACTGAATTGAGTCATTTTCATCACATGTCATGTATAATTATTTCTTAGGGGATTTCTCTTATATCATGTAATCAATCATATTATTTGTATCCATGCGTCTATCTCTTTGATGTGTTCATGAGATGGTATTTAAGCATGATTAGGTCATTAGTATGTTACTTGGTTCTTAAGCATGATTTAGCCTATTTGGTTGTTTATTTTCAAGCATGATTAATCGTTTTGTTTTGCGTTTGGAATTTGCATTATGTTTAGGTTGTTCTTTGTTTTCCGCATTATATGATCGAAGCATGTTCATGAGATTGTCGTGTGCTATTGCATGTTTGCCGTTGTGATGATTACTTTCATGCATGTGAACTTAGAAGCATAATACTCTTGGAAATATGTGTTACTTAGGTTTGACTAAATTATTGCACAAATCCTTTCATTACAAGTGACATAAGTAAGGGACCATTCTGAACCCAACGGTTTGAGGTCTTCCCTTGCGAGAGGTGAGTGCGGCCTTAAATCTCATTTTCCCGGTTCACACCGGGTGGCGACTCCATCATTCTCCGGTTTAGTCCCCCGCGGGCTACTCCGTACTCCCAACCGGGCCGCGAGCCCGGAACAGCATGCGTCGCCCAGTTTCTGTGTCCCACAGTGGTACCATGTCATCCATGCAACAAGTCAATCATCATTTGGCACGCGTCAAAAAACAACTAAAAAATGGGAAGAAAATTAAACATGTTATTTTTTAATTGGTCGGTGGTACCACGTCATCCATACCACTGTTACACCAAAGATTTACTCTCACACTACACACACACAGATAAAAGAAGGGGGTTAGGCCGAAAGAAGGGAAGGCCGAAAGAGAGGAAGGCCGAAAGAAAAAGAAGAAGAACAAGAGCAGACCGTGAAAACAGAAAAAGAAATAGAAAGAACGAGAGGGATCAAGAAGAGAGAGAGAGAGAGAGAGAGAGAGAGACCGAGATAAGGAAACAGAAGAGAGGAGAAGAAAACAAAGAAACCGAGAGAGAGAGAAATCCAATTGGGAAGTATACTATGGCTATGATTTCCTTGGGTTTGATTGATTTGGTTATTTAGGTTTTAGGATGATTGATTTTATAAACTGCTTCAATTTTTTTTCATTTTGTTTTGAGAATACCTAATGTGAAATGGTATTGGGGATTGTTGAGAACTTAGTAGAGGAGATGAAATTCATATAGCTTTTGTTGATTCTAGTTGTTTTGTGCAATGTTGAATTAAATGGGTGTTAATGGAGAAATAAATTTTGAAGGGAATTGGCCAAAGGGTTCGGCCAAGGTGAACTAGATTTGGGTTTTATTTTTTTCCTTTTCCGGTTAGGTGGCAGTGGTGTCTTGGTGGGGAAATTTTGGGGGTTGTTAAGTTTATTAAGGAAGTAATTAGATCTATGCTTTTATTGAGTTGTTAATTTAGATTAATATAATAAAATTGTTAAATGAATCTACTTGGTTAGTTCTTGAATGGCTAGACTTTGAGTATGATGAACATGTTAACTGAGAAAATTTCTAGGGAGCAATAATGGTCATGGCCGAATGTGGAAATTGCAAGAGAAAATGGAGTTTCTTTGGTGATTTAGCGATGATAAATGTTGTCTCATGCTTAGAATAATACTTATGGTTTGTCTTAATATTAATTCGAAATTTAACTTTAAAGTTGTAACTTTTGCCTACTCGGCCGAGTAAGTAAGGTAAATGGAGAATGAAGGTTTTTTTTTTTTTTATGATGGTGAGTATTGGTGTATATTTAGAACTATAATATAGTTGAATTGTATGTAATGGCAGTTGATGATTTTATCATGTCTTATTCGAGTAAACTTCTTAAAAGGATTTATTGGGTTTGCTAATCATTTTTGATGATTTTCAGATTTTTATAAGTTATCCTGCAAGGAAATAAATTGAATAATGTGTGTGGAGATTTAATGCGTTAGAGTATGTTTTGTGTAGTATTTTCCGCAGTGGTAAGGATTGAGATTTGGTTGTGTTTTGTGTATTGAGAAGTGAAAAATTAAGTTTAATTATAAATGAATAAAATGGTTAAACGTAAAAGAATGAGATAACAGTGAAATATGTATTGAGAAGTATGATATCTGAATCTAGTTCTTGATAAATTATGTGTGGTTGATCTTACTTGTATATACGTGAAATAACGGGTGCAAGAGGTTAAATCTGCAGATAGATATGGATTTGTGTGTGAACGTGTGTGGTGTATGCACAGTGTATTGATGATAGTATAAGTATATAAAATAATTATTGATGAAGTATGTTATGAAATTATTAAAATGGTATGAGTAGTCTACAGATGCATGTTTTATAGAATTAAGTTTATTGCATAAGTATTAATATATGATATTATGTGTACAGATTGTAAGTAATTGAAACAGCTGTGACCATTTATGCTAAATTTGAGCATGAATTTATAATATTATGTGTGTAACATGTTTATCAAAGTGTATGAATTTATAAAGTCATGACAACTTATAATGTAAATGAGGATAGAATATGCATATAGAA
The DNA here is from genome assembly GCA_019454045.1 of Zanthoxylum bungeanum. Taxonomy (NCBI): domain Eukaryota; kingdom Viridiplantae; phylum Streptophyta; class Magnoliopsida; order Sapindales; family Rutaceae; genus Zanthoxylum; species Zanthoxylum bungeanum. The sequence goes on along the minus strand of SKCR01038177.1, from coordinate 30,273 downwards.
TATGAGTTAATTCAAGATAAAAGCATGTAAGAAATAGAATACACATGTCATTAATTTATAGATATGCATGAAAATATGCATGTAATTACATGACAATCTAAAGATAAGCATATAAGGAAACATGGTTAGGGTAAGAGAAAGTATAAGAAAAGGCATATACATATTGGTGTGTTATGATTTTCAGAAGTTGAGTTAAAGCTAAGAATGTTTTTGAAATTCAAAGTGTTTTAAGGAAAAATTTCAAATGTTTTTGAAAGAAATGTATTTCGGAAATGTTTTTACAGTTTTGAGATACATATTATGGTTTTATGTTTTTCGAGGCATGAGGGAAAAACTCACCCAGTATTCAACTTGATACAGTTGGAATTGATGGATAGCAGTGTTCGTTTATGCGCCGCCTAGGCGCGCCTAGGCGGTGCGTAAACGCTCGTCGCGGCCTAGCCGCGACGATTTTGGCCAAATCGGTCGCTCTAGGCGCTCGTTTCATTCGCCGGTGTTAAATCGGTGCCTAGGCGGCGTTTTAACCGGAAATCGATCGCGTATGCGCCAAGTCTCGGCGCTCAGTCGCCGAGACTCGGCGCCTTTCTTTTTTAGCCTACTGCCCCCAAAACGACGACGTTTTGGGGGATTAATAATCGCCCAAAATGTCGTCGTTTTGGGGATTAGGTTAAATAAAAAAAAAGTCGACAGTTTCAGATTTTGCTCTTCATTTCGTATCAGATCGCCTTCTTCTTCTTCGATTGCTGCTTCTGTCTTATTCAATCTTCAGTGCTTCCTTCTTCGTTTTTGCTCTTCATTTCGTATCAGATTTTAGCCGAATCGTAAGTAAATCTCATTTTATGTTTTTTTTCCCTCTATTTTTGTTTTTCCTCTATGAGTAACTTAGAAAAATTAAAAATGGTGCTTGTTTCAGTGATAATTTTTGTGGTTTATTGATCCTGAGTGCAAATAATTTTTTGTCTTCTTCGGTGCTTGTTTCACTGATATTGGATTAGGTTAAATAAAAAAAAAGTCAACAGTTTTTTTAATTGCCAAAATCCGGTCTTATTTCAATTACATTTACAAATGTCTGATCCTGGAAGTTGCTTTTTAATGTTAACCAATAGTTTGTGTTGATAATTGTTTTGTATATAAGCTTATTGAGGTTTTTTAGTAGCCATTATAAGCACCTAGACAAACTTTTTCGTAATATCGTGATTACTTGGCTAGATCAAACATTTTTCAGTATGTGGTAATGTGAAAGTCGATCAGCATATGATGTTATGGTAAAACTTAGTGTTCTCTATTCAATGTTGGCAAAATGGTACTTGAATATGTCTTACAATAATCAATTCTAATTAACTTTCGGTCAACTTAAGACTTGTGAATCAAAACATGATTCCGAGTGATCCATTTTGGTACTATCATGGGAATTTTAATCTTATTGAGTTAGACTTCTTTTTGCCTCCATTGGATAATGATAGGCTCATAATTATTGAAAATGCTACTGAATTACCATTATTAATTAAATTGTGATTCATTCTTCTTAGTAGGGTTAATGGCTTCTTCTTTCGCGGCTTCTAATTCAGAGTGTAGTCCCGTTCTTAAACGGAATTCAAATGATGTTGGATGGGAGTATGGGGCTTTAGTGGATCCAAATAACTTGGATAAAGTGAAATGCAAGTTGTGTTCAAATATTTTTTCCGGAGGAGTTTATAGAATGAAAGAACATATTGGGCATATATCGGGGAATGTTGCAAAGTGTCCAAAGTCCAGTAAAGAAGATCAAAAGAAGTGTAGACAAGCCATTTTGGAGGCAAGGAATAAAAAGAAAAGAAAAGACAGACATGTTAGTGAGATAAGACAAGAAGTTAATATTGGGGGCGATGGAGAAGAAGAAGAAATTCGTGAAATAGAAGAAGGGTTAGATTCAAGACCCCCACGACATCGCGGCCCTTTAGCTAGGTGGACAGTGGCAACCCCTCCTGATTCTTCAAATAGTGATGGTAAAACAATGAGGTAACAAAATATTAATGAAGCATTATTTAAAGAGAAGACACATAATGTGAAGCGATTTGTTGCAAAGTGGGTGTATGAATCTGGTATTCATATTGACAATGACAGTTGGATAGCGATGATGGAAGCAGTTGGTCAATTTGGACCGGGTTTCAGAGGTCCTAGCCAATATGAGTTGAGGGAACCATTGTTGAAAGAGGAAGTTGCAAGTGTTAAAGATTTCCTGAAACTACATGAGAAGGAGTGGATGGAGAACGGGTGTTCAATCATGACAGATGCTTGGAGTGATAGAAAAAAGAGAAGCATAATGAATTTGTGTGTTAATTTCACAATAGGCACCACTTTTCTTTCTTCCAAGGAAAGTTCTGATGTGGCGCATACTGCGGAGCACATTTATGAGTATGTGATGACGGGCATTGAACAGGTGGGGGCCGAAAATGTGGTTCAAGTTGTAACAGACAATGCCTCGAACAATATGGCCGCGGCAAATTTGTTGAAGGCGAAGATGCCAAATATTTTTTAGAGTTCATGTGCTACTCACACCATCAACCTAATGCTTGAAAGTATTGGGAAATTACCGAGATACAAGAAAACCATTGATAGTGCCAAGGCTTTCACCATTTTCGTGTATGCCCATCACAAGACTTTGTCCATGATGAGATCGTTTACAAAACAGAGGGACATAGTCAAACCGGGAGTAACTAGGTTTGCTTCAGCTTTCTTATCCTTACAAAGTTTGATCGAGAAAAAAGAAAGTTTGCGAACCATGTTTGCTAGCGCGGAATGGGATGAGTGTATATGGTCGAAGCAAGCTAAAGGGAAAACTGCATTTGCCACGGTGATGAGTATCTCTTTTTGGAATGGGGTGACCCAATGTTTGAAGGTGTTTGCACCTTTGGTGAGAGTGCTTAGATTAGTTGATGGGGATAGAAAGCCATTCATGGGGTTTGTTTATGGAGAGCTAAAGATTGCAAAAGAATAGATCAAGGATGCATTGAACAATATTGAGAGTAATTATCGGCCAATCTTGGAGATTATTGATAGTAAAATTGAAGGGCGGCTTGATACTCCATTACATTGTGTTGCTTATCTTTTAAATCCTTACTACTACTATAAGGATTCAAGTATCGAGTACGATGTGAAAGTAATGGATGCAGTATTTACGGTTGTGGAGGCTTTCTTCCCCAATGACATTGACATACAGAGTAAGGTGATAAATGATGAGTTGGCTTCGTACAAGGCAAAAGAATAAGCTTTTGGTAAAGAAGTGGAGGTAAAAGCATGTCGGGTATCGATTGATGTTTTTAATCCAGGTAAAAACAAAGTATTCATTTGAATTATTTTGCAAAATATATAAAAAAATCTTATATTTCATTCAAAATATTTATGTTCATTTGTAGTTTCATGGTGGCGTACATATGGACATCATACAACGAACTTGGTAAAAATGGCAAAAATGATATTGTCATTAACCACTAGTTCATTCGGGTGTGAACGAAATTGGAGCACTTTTGAGGGGGTAAATATTTAACATTAGCTAAATTTTGATTATTTTATTTTGTAATTATTAATATTAATTGATTTATTTAAATTATTTATGTAGATTCACACGAAGAAAAGGAATAGACTAGATGTGAATCGATTAAACAATCTTGTCTATGTTTCCTTTAATGCCAAGTTGAAGAACAAGCGCAAAAGGGAGAAGGATTTGAAAGTTGATGTATTAGAAGCCGAAGATGCTACTAATGCACAAGGATGGATCGTTGAGGGTGATGACTCTGGTGATGATGAAGAAGTAGAGCCTGGTTCAGGGCTTACTTGGAGGATGGTTGGAGAAGCATCTGGGGCCGATGACATATTACAACCTCGAAAAAGTGCCAGAAATGTTGAATACAGAGAACTTGATGAAGATGATTTTGATTCTGATGAAGAACTTCAAGATGATGAGTTCGAATTAGATGAAGAATTAGATATTTAGTGTAGTTCAACTTTGTTATAGGATGATGAACATGAACTTAATTAAATGATATTTTATATCATTATGTTGTTGATTGAGTTTGATTAATGGTTTTATGTTTATTACATTTTGTTTGAATTTATATAATTTGGATTATTTATGAATTATGATGTTGGAAAATATTATATTTTTAACTGTCTGCCGACTAATTGTCTAGGCGCCCTTGGCGCTAGGCGCTGGGTCGCCGCCCGACTAGCGCCTAGCGCCTTTTAGAACACTGAGGACTAGAGACGACAGATTCTCCGAAATCCTGATTTCAGAGCTTGAGTGTTAGCATAGATCTGCACCCTCAGTTCTAGTTTGTGGTTTGGGGGACGGCAATACGTAACGCCTCAAGACCACCAGTTTCAGGGCACATATGACATGTTTTGGGGGACGGCGATACGTAACGCCTCAATGTCATGGATTTACACATCTGGCTCTAAGGCGTATGGATGGACGGCGATACGTAACACCCTCATGCGTCAGTTTTTCAGCAAACACTCAGATATCAGTTTTTCAAAAAAAAAAGAGTTTTGAAATATCAAATTTTCAATTAACAGTTTTCAGATATACAGATCTCAGATATAGTTTTCAGCATATCAAATTTTCAGTTAACGTTATCAAATTTTCATTTTTCAGATACGGTTTTCAAAGAGCTTTTCTGGAAAGAAAAAGTAAAATAGAGTTTTCAGTAAAAAGTTTTCAGAAATAGTTTTCAGAAAGAGTTTTTTAGAAAAGGTTTTCAAAATTTTTTTTTCTAAAAGCATAACATATTAAAATAGAGTATAGTTATAAATTATGCATATCAACCATACATTCTAGTAATTATTCGAGATGCATATAGTTGATATTAATGCATGACAACATTATTACGTTTGTATGTATATATGATTGATGTTTGTATGAGTTGGATGTTTACATTGAAAGAATCTTTTGTGAATAATAGTGCATGATAATATAATTACACTTATACATGTATACATGATTGAAGTTTGTGTGATAATGTTTGATAGGAAGAATAATTTATAATTCCGATTTGATGATATTTCAAAAAAAAAAGTTATAATAGATGCCTAAGCGGAATTAGAAAAGAGTATACATGGATATAATGAGTTATCATATTAGCGCAACAGAAGCGTAATGAAATTTGATTTAATGATTAGGGATATAGAAACTTGATGTGTATATTATGGATATATGAAAACATAGATAGTAAACATGATTTAAAGTATGTATGACCAGACTAAAATGAATCTTTAGTAATGTTACATGTTTGCTGAAATGGTTAGGGAGCAGAAAATTAGCTCAAGTTAATATAGAAACATGATTCAGATTTTGTGTGTGTTTGCAGCTCAAGGTATGAGCATAGTTACTTACTGAGTCTTATAACTCACTACCCAACAGTGTTTGAATTTTACAGGTTGGTGACCAGATCGGTCGACCACAGGCATCAGAGTTTGAGAAGCCGGATAGCAGAGTTGCAGTCAGCCAGTCACCAGGTCTCGGGGCGATTTAAGTATAGTTGTAAGAGTTCAAGTCTGTATAAGTTATGATTGTAAAGGTTTTTGTTTATTCGCATTTTCGGGTATGGAGCCCAGTTGTATTGTGTTTTGAGTCCATTATTTTAGTGTTATATTATGTGTTTAGGCCCTATAGGTTGTTTGAAGGTGCTAGACTTTGATCAGGTTGCATGACTTTTAGCAAAGGTCATGCCAAAATTTTGTCAGAGTTAGAGGCTCATGGAGGCAAGATTAGCATGTCTCCTGCTAGTAGCATTCTGCCTTAGGCGGGATGTTACATATCCTTATAAAGAACCTTGTCAATCATGTGACCGAGTAGATAATGAGGGAGATGAAGTTGGTGTATAGGTTTCTTAAGTCGTTTGAGATTAGTTTGACTTATTTTTCTGAGAGTATTGACTACAAGATCCCAAGGTGGATTGGCTACTACAAAAGGTCATTTGAAGACAGGTTAAGGTTCCTAGTGTCAAGTCTAGCTTGGGAGGTGTTGGATCATTATGAGATAGCTCCCTCGCAGTTGATGCCCAATACTTGGAGAGTATTGATGTCGGTTGAATTCTTGGCGTATGGGTTAGGGATCAATTTTGGGGTCAGAGTTTTACTCTACACCTACTACTTGAAGGAGTATCTGACGGAGAAGGGAATATACCATTTATTTCTTCATCAGAAAAGGGAACACTTGGTGTTGGGTCTCACAACAAATGATCGAGGTGACTAGCAGAAATATTATTTTTTGTGAAGGGTGACATAATTTTCGAGTCGGCTGGAGCGGGCCAAATCCCTGAATTTTGGAGGCCGTCGAGTGAGTGTTTGTCTTTATAATTTGCTTCTTATTCAATTTGTTTTACTATAGCTCATTTTCTTCCTTTTTGCATGTCTTTTACGCAACCGAGCATTCGACACCACCAGCAACGCCGTCTTGAATACAAAGTACATCTTGAGCTTACCCGTTTCTGAGAGGAATTGGAGATTTATTTTGGAAGAGCGTCTTTTGAGATTAACGCTGCTGTGGAGAGGAGTATTGGATACTAAAGGTACCTCTTGGCCATTCGTAAGCTTATTTTGGCCATAATGGTGGGCACTTGGTCGTGTCGACTCATATTCAGACGACTCATATTTTTAAAGCCACTGACAGCAAATGAAATTTTGTTCACAGTCAAAATCATGTCGGGTCATTTTAAACTTCCTAGCATCGAAGAGATGAAGGCCAAAATGAAAAATAATAATGTTAAGAGGAAAGAGGTTGAGTTGGAGACTAAGGTGCCAAAGTTTGAAAGGGGTGGCTTTGTCTGGAACTCTAGTCGAGATGACGAAGCCGTAAACCAGGATGGCCATGCCTTTAAGGAAACGAAATGTCATGGCTGACCTAGAAGATGACTTGGAGAATATCATTATCAAGATTCCTCATGGGACGATTACTATATCTAATCCATCCAATATCATTAAGTTTCTAAGGGGCTGCTACTTGAAGAAGATGATAGTCGGCTAGCTGACCTGGGCCCTTTGAAATCTATCAAGAGGGTCATGGCCTTTACTTACAAGGTAAGGCCTCTTAGCATTAATTTGCTTCTTTAATATTATCAAATGGGTGCTAACTTTGTTATCTTTTAAAGCCTTGGAGTGCAATATATTCCAGCATGAATATGTCGAGTCGAGCTGGAGGCGGATGAGAGACATGGAGAAGTCCAAAACCACCGTCTGAATGGATAATGTTGAACTAAGGACGGCGTTTGAGTCCGCCAAAAAGAGGGCAAAGAATGATAAAAAGAAGGTTGAGTTAGCCTAAGCAGCCTTGAAGCTTGAGCATTGGGTGTCGAAGGCCAAGGTAGAGGCCCATAAAGAAAGCATGGAAGGCCCGAAGAAAGAGAAGGAAAAGCTGATGAAATGGTTGGAAGGAGTCTCCTGTGATGAAATGCTAACAAAGATGAGCAACTTAACGAAATAATTTCTTACGGGGGAGCAGAAAGTTTGGACCCCTAAGAAGTGGATTAAGGAGCACGACAGGTGCAAGGCTATGCTCTGGATGAAGAGGAGGAAAATGACGAGGAGGTCACCCCAGTAGGTGAGGGAGATGGTGTGGTCGAATGAGAGAAGGTTGCAACTGAAGAGAAGTCTGGTGGGATGCATGAGGTTCTCAATGACATTGAAGATGAGGCCATGGAGACTGGACATGTATGATGGTTGAAAACACTTCACAATAAGAGGTGGATGGCGTTGAGGGTATCCCAGTCACTGATGATCAATATGCTTCTGTTGGCGACGTTCATGAGACATAAGAAGTGGAAGACTGACTTCCTCTTTGTTTTGTTGTATTTAGTTTTTTTATAATATCTCCAAGTTTGTTAAAAAAAAATTAACTGATGAATGAATATGTGTTTTATTTTGTGCTTTTTGTCTTCTTTATGTGATCTTTCTGCCTTGTGAATATCTATTTTCAAAGCACAAGTTATTTTGAAACATGAAGTTGGTTAGTGTCCTTGCCGTTTGCACTCGATGTTGAAGCACATATGAATAGCTTGTCTTTGGTCACTTGATCTTCATGTCAATTCAAGACTTAGGATCAAATGAAGAGTGAGTCTTGGTCGTTTGGAATTCATTTCGATTCGAGACTTAGGCTAAGATTAAGGCTAAGTCGTGGTAGCTTTGGAGCGATGTCGACTAAATACTTGGGCTAAGGGGAAAGCTATGTCTTAGTTGCGTGAGATAGTCGATTCGAAGCTTAGGCATAAGTGAAATCCAGATATTAGTTACTTAAATATTATATGAGACAGATGTAATTGAAAAACTTCAATGTATTGGGGGAGTTGTTCCTAAATCTTGAGTATGAAAACAACAAATACAATGAAGCAAAAAATTCTAAAAAAAATCTACAAGTAGTAGTCTCACTGTCCCTTAGTCAGAGAGTAGTCACTTGTCGAGTCTGTTAGGGCTACGTGTAGTACTGCTTAAGATGTACTGTGTTCCAGCTATTCTGAATTGGCTTCCCAGACTCTGTTTTCAACTTGTATGCTCATTGTCCAACGACCTTGACAATGATGTATGAGCCTTCTGACACGCTCACAAAGTGATTCTTTACTCCCAAGTATAAGAGTATCGAAGTAATAAAATAACCCGGTAAGTCCGGAGTCGATCCACATCAAATAGATTTAGTATGATAAAGTAATAATTAGAGCAAAAAAAAAAGATTTGAATCGTTTGAAGTTGTTTGGAGAATTTGAATTAAATGAAAATAATAAAATAAAATGTTGGGATTATGGGATCCACTTTCAATATTTTATAATTAGAAATCTCACTTTTTATAGTATATAAATTATCATTATAACCCAATTAATTTACTTCCGGAATTAACTATGCCAAATCATATAAAACCGACCATAAAGGCGGTAGTCATTTATGTCGATAGCTAGTCCTGTCAATGTACTAAATATACAAAAAACATAAAACCAGCCATAAAGGCAGTGATAACGTTTGTCTATAACAAGTCCAGTTAAGTACTCAACTATGTCAAAATCATATAAAATCAGCCATATAGGGGGTAGAAAAGCTTGTCAATAATTAGTTCAGATCTCAATTAATTATTAATCATTACAATTTGTATATTATAATATAAGTGAGATTAATCTAAACTTAAAAAATAAAAGTTTCACCCATTCCCCCAACGGAAAGTAATTAGCTAATCATATTGTAATTAAAAATACACATACTCTTATTACTTTAAAAATAAATAAGATTACAAAAAAATAAAGCACACAAGACACTTATTCCAAGTTCTACAAGAGAGAAAATGAAAGAAACATGAAGCAAATGAAATGTGAGCACCTATATTTATAGTAGAAGTTCTCATCTCTCAATTATTAATTACAACTTTCCAAATCAAATACAAACAACAAACTTTTACTAATTTCTTTTCTTTTTCTTTTTTTGATTTTTGATTTTTTGTTGATCATTTAGCAAATATTTGTCACAATCCAACTAAAGTGAATTGTGACATTTATTTATTTATTTATTATTTATTCATTTTATTTTCTAATAATTAAAATTACATGCAGAATATGTGCATTCTTCATCCATTTCGACCTTAAAAACCTCAGAAGTATAAACTCTTGTGAACATCAAAGTTGTAGATCTTTGAGTCTTTTTTCATCTAAAACCGAAATCATCTTAATCTGATATCGGAATAAAAGGTTATTACCAACATACGAAAATTACGCAAAGCTAGAATTTCCGAAATTGTATACCATTAGAACGCCCTTGCACTTAATTTCGACCTCCAAAATCAAATGTCAAGTCCATTTTTCTAGTCAAGCATCCGAAGTATTATTTCACCTACATAATAAATAAAAAATCACAATAAAAATATGTAAAACACAAATTTAATTATTATTTCACAAATGTGCTAAATTAAGGGAATTAATAAAACTAAATATGTAAAATAATTAATTTTCCATTTAATAAATGTGCACTTTTTAGTGTTCATTACCTTCCCACGTGGGCCAAAGCTTGTCATCTTACACATCCTTAAAAGGGCGGCAAAGGGTCGGGTCGGGTCGGGCTCGGACTTTGATAAGCCTGGCTCGAGCCCGACAAGAATTGTTTTTGCCCGGACCCAGTTTTATCCGGCCCGAATTTATTAATAAAAAATAATTTTTTTAATTTATTATATATATAATTTATTATATAAATATAAATAAATAATATAAATAATATTTTCTTAAGCATGGGCCGGGCCTTTACTCCGCGGGCCCGACCCAAGATTTTCTACCCCCGGGTCGGGTCCGGACTTTTTTGCTACCCTTACTTCCTTAGTGTTTTGAAAGACATTGCGTAAGATCCAAACTCCTTCTTTAAAAGTCTGACACCTGACATTCTTGTTGAAGTACTTGGTCATCATTTTTTGGTGGACAGCAAGTCGTATTAGAGTATGTTCCCTTAACTCATCAATGGTGTCGAGGCTATGATTCATGAGATGCCTATTAGATTCCTCATCGAACCACTAATAGCATGGGGACGAGACGCTTTATTTGGCAAGTATTACTGCCCCGGTTCCAAAGGCCAATGAGAATAGGGTCTCTATAGTAGACGAGCAGACTGTTATTCGATAAAACCAGAGTACACTTGGAAGTGCGTCTACCCATGCTCCTTTAGCTTTGTCTAATTGCTTTTTCAAAGTATTGATGATGGTCTTATTGGAAGACTTGGCTTGTCCATTAGCTTGGGGAAAGCATGAAGTTGAAAAACTTAGCTTTATTCCCCAATTTTTGCAAAAGTCTTGGAAGTGGTGACTTATGAAATGTGAGTCATTGTCTGTGACTATCTCCCTCGACATCCCAAACTGATAGATAATATTCTTCGAAATGAAAGTCTGTATTTCTGGGTCTCATATTTTGGAAAGGCTTCAACTTCTATCCACTTGAAGTAGTATTTCGTGAGTGCAAGCATCTAGACTCGTTAGCACGAGGCATATGGAAGCTTGCACATAATGTCCATCCCTCACTTCATGAATGGCCACATAGAGAGGATGAGGTTGAGCTTTTATGGTGGTAAGTGGGTGACTCGGGCGAACCCTTGACATTTGTCACATCAACGAGCGAAGTCTATTGAATCGGCTTGTATGGTACGTAGGCCAATAATATCCTGTCGTCTGGCCTTGGCACGCCAAACATCTTCCTTTCAAGTGGTTTCCACATTCTCCTTTTTGTAACTCATCGAGCACTTATTGGGCTTCCTCGGGAGTAACACACTTGAGATAGGGCCCAGATTAAGACCTCTTCAGAATTTGGTCATCATACAAAGTGAACCTCGCAGCTTGGCGCTGGATCTTCCGTGCTTCGACCTTGTTGTTTGAGAGTTAACCATCTTTCATGTACTTGAATAATGAAGTCATCCAAGAGTCGGTTGAGTTGATTACTCCATTCTCTAAAAGCTTTTGAACCTCATCGTCAATGACTTAATTCCATTCTGGGGCAAATATTCTTCTATATATTTCACTGGAGGATAGTCTGGATCTACATGAAGCTCTCAGGGTTGATCCCAGTCATGTCTTCATGTGACCACATAAAATAGTCATGTCATTCCTTAATGAAGCTAATCAACTCTGACCGTAGCTTGGGCTCTAATTTGGACTTTGTGGTCCGTGAACTGAGGGTGGATATAGACTTCGTCAAGTTCTTCAATATTAGGCTGATCTGGCTAAACCCGATGAGGCTCATTCTGTAATTGCTATGATAAGACTAATTTGGCCTTCATGGTCGTCTAGTAGTAACTCCTCAAGGCATGTTGATCTCATTTAATTTCCTAAACTCCCTATTTGGTGGGGAATTTCAATACTTAATGGAAATTTGATGAGACTACTTTAATGTCGTGGACCCATGGGCAACCTATGATAATGTTATAGGCTGAAGGGAAGTCCAAAACTAGAAACATTGCCATCTTTTTAACCCTTCTGCGTCTACTGGGAGTGAGATTTCTCTCAGTGTAAACTTCTGTTCCACACTAAAACCAATCAACATTGTTGACCATCGATTGATTTTTTTTTATTCCACGCCCATATTTGTTATAGCCGTGGTGAAGATTATGTTGGCTGAAGAGCCGATGTCTACTATCACTCACTTGATCATGAAATTGGCCACCTGTAAGGAAATAACCAGAGCATTATGATAGGGGTTTGTCAGGCCTGAACTCTTATCATCGGTGAATTCGATGGTCAGGTTGGTAAATGCATTTTCAAGTGACCTCGTAAGCTAGGATATTCTAGTCATTGTTTCTCTTGCGTGTTGTTTGGCGGTCGATTAAGAGACATAATTTATTTCTAAATTTTCGGTGATATGGTTGACTGTGTTGTAAATTGGAGGCGGCAGAATGGGGGTCATCATCTCGTTCACCTCTCTCGTCTATTCAGGCCAATGTAGTCTTACCTTTCTCGATAAGCAAGTATTTAAGGTTAGTAATTCTAACACTTTCAGCCTTATAGCAACGCAGTCGGCTGTCATATGCCCGTAGTCTTGGTGGAACCTGCACCACTTACTCGTGTCATTCTTAGATGACCCATCTCGAGGGAGTGCTAGTCATCTTACCACATTTCCTATTTTTTTGAATACTGAAACTAAGGCCTAGGGCGAAATGGTAAAGTTGTAGTTTATGAGCCTTGGCTTTTTTGGCAAAGATTGTATCTGAACCGCTTAGGTTGGAGGTCTACGCTCATAATCTCTATTAATCGGTTGATGCTCCCTAGCCCATGGGATCCTCTTATTTTCTGGCCATCAATCCCTTATTTCAAAATCTCTTACACGTTTAGGGGGATTTGGAGCTCTCTTTTCGTGGCGGTTGCTAGGGTTGTTTCTCTTATTGTTCATTTTATCTTATTCCCAACAGATCTCAATCTGAGTTTGGGCCAAAGCCTAATCCATGGTGTAGTACTAAAACTTCATCAACTTCTTATAGAGTCCACTATTAGTGAGTAGTCCATTGGGAAAGGCTTTAACGGCTGTTGGCCGGTGGAGATCTGGTGTGGAGATTCTTTCCTTGTTGAAGCGGGCTACATAGCTTCGCAAGGACTCTCCATTTTGTTGGTGGATGGAGTTGAGGTCGTATGTGGTCTTCTCAAATTTGCAAGAGCTTGCAAAGTGTTCCATGAATTTGTCCGCTAGCTTTTGGTATGATCCAATAGACTGGTGGGAGAGGTTGATAAACCAAGTAAGGGGCGAGCCTGGTAGCGTCTCTCCATACCCTCTACACATTTCAGCCTCGTATTGGTGGGGGCCAGAGCTATAGATATCATCTTGTATATGTAGTGGACAACGTGGTCATCTGGTTCAGAAGAGTCATCGTATAGCCTCACGTCTGGAGGGCTAAAATTCTGTGGGAGCTCCACGGAGGTGATGTACTCAATGAAATAGGTATCTAAATTATTCTGATCTGGATTTTCCTAATCGGTAGCCTGATCATGAGTAGGCTAGAGAGTATCACCTCTTTGAACTCATCAATCTCCTTGTGCATGCCAGAGGCAACCGGTTGTGTTGGGTCCGTTGGTGGAAGATCAGGCAAGGGTGGCACCCCTATGAGTGCTCTCTCGGGAGCTGGTTGTCACCAGTTGCATCCTTGAAAGCCTTTAGGCGATTGGTTTGGATGATGAGGCCACTGGACTGACCGTGGACTCCTCGATGATGAGAGATTAAAGCCATCTGCTCCAACTACCTCTGGAGCCTAGTGTTGGTGCTCTATATTGTAAGGTTTTCTTCATCTAGTGCTCACAACCGTTCCTGAACAGAGACGGAGTCTGGGGTATTCCTATTGTCAGAAGCCATGAATGATCTGAAGATTACAGATTGATAGAGCTTTGCTTACTATAAATCATCAGGGCCCTACGTTGGGCACCAAATTATAGACACTGAATTTCACCTTCAGCCTATAATCGAGAATTTAAATATTAGGGGCACCAACGGTCCTACAAAATAAAGGTAAAGTAAATGTGGAGTAACTACCCATCAGTGTGGTGGATGTCATAGGAACTCTGACACTCAAGTTAGTGACGATGACAAGAGAGAAGAAAAGGTAAAGCAAGGAAAATGATTACTTTGATCTTCGTAGATTGTTGTGAGGGCGGTATGGTAGTGTTTAGAGAGTAATGTATGTTTTGAGAGCCCAAATGTGTGAGCCAAAGCTTGAATGAATCAATCCATTGGATCTCTTCTTCTTTTATAGGTTGTGAAGTAGCCTCTTTAGTCGGTTTATGATTCATTGGAAGCGTCATATTCCAATATGTTTAGGAAATGGTAGTAGAGTAGGCACTGAATTATGAGTGCCTAGATATTTGGGATTAGTTGTAATCCCTATTATACCTGGATTATACCACCATATTTGTAAGTAAGTGGCCTTGACCTAAATACATAGTTTCCTTATTAAAGAGGATTTAGTCATGTGTAGACTAGCAGACGATGTCTACTATGGCTTTGCATAATATGGGGCAACTTCTATTGAGACATTGCACATGTGTTGTCGGTTGGGACATTAAGTAGCATGATCAGGGTCTACTAGAGAGATTATGAGCCTCTTCTCTTGGGGTGTATGGGCTCTTAGGCCCTGTGTGTAGGCTCAGAGCTGTTGATAGTCTAGTGTTAGAGCATATTTAACCCAATAGACTTGATGTCGTATGGGATCAACGTCGACTGGAATGTTCATGTTGAGTAGGCTCTGACGACTGAATCCCATGTTGATTGGGCCTTATTGGTAGCCCATAATGCTACTAGGGCCAGATGAAGGCCATGAGGCATGGTCTTGTGGGAGTTTATCGTGTGGGTCCAAGTGTCGTCTAAGACACAGTGACGTTTGGGTCCTTAACCCAAATTCGACCCGTACATATGTAAATTTCTTTTAGTGTTTAGGTGAATTATGAACACATGTAAACGTATTAAGCTCTATGAAAGTTGTTGGGTGAAATCACCCAAATCCTAATCTATATTAGTTATCTTTGATTAGACATTCATGGTATTAATGACAAGACATTTAATCCAAATTAGATATGGTATCTACCTTAACTTGCATGATATCACAATGAAATTACAAGTTAACGATAATTTCAATTACATAAATTGTAAATGTAAAGAAACTGAAATAAGGAAAATTACCGAGTATCACATTCTCATTAAAACATAATCACTGTCTACAACGGTACTTATGATCGAAATCGACGTCTGGTTAGTATGATAAAACGACAACAGGTAACTTCAGATCACAGCCAAATTATCTAAGTGAACTCGATTTGTGCGCCGAACTTGTACTGTAGTAAAGGGGGGAAATCACTCACGTTCTTGCAAAGATATTCTCTCGGCTATTGCTTTTTATGAAAATAATGATACTTCTTATCACTCTCTTTTGTTGTGTCTTTATTAAAAAAAAAAAAAAAGAAATTGGGCCACATTCATGTACGCCGGACGTACATGTGCACATTAATTCAATGAAAACCGCCCCCGAATCGGGCTGTGATTCGAGCGTTTAGAGAGTCTCTATCCATAACTTCTTACCACTCTACAATCAATCAACTATATATAAACCTTTCTAAGCTTCGTTGTTTTTTAAATGTGGGACAAGTTTAATTTCCTTTAATTTTTCTTCTCAATTGGTGCACTTTGTAAGACAAATTCCCATTCACATAAGCATTATTTTGAGCGTATCAATATATCATTTCGAAGTACTAATGGAGGAGAACCTGAATTACTCATGATCTCTTCCTTCACACAAGTAATTCCACTTATTATTATGCTTCAAAATTGAAAAAAAAAAAGTCCATATTTCCCAACACATCACACTAACTCAAATAAAATAGTGATAAATTATCAAATTTAAATCATCAATAAATTTAGCACATTTAATATTCAACCATGGAAAAATTATCAAATTAACATTAAATAAGAAAAATTCAGAGTTCATAGATTGATTATATTCCTAACAAAAGAATTAGTTACAAAAAAATTGAGTTAGCGAGAAAAGAGTAGATAAACCAACCAGTCATATGAGCAAATCTATATCAATATCTATAATAGCTGAAAAACATTTTCATTTTTAAGCTGTCCATGCAAATATTTTTATTTTTGAGATTTTCCACGTAAGCGTATGAATTATTAATTTTTAAAATGAATTATTAATGTATAACTCTTCACATTTTTCCTCCAAAATTTTCGTTTTCCAAAATTATCAATTATTAACAATAGGTTGATTAAATAATATTTTTTGAAATGAGTTATTAATATTTCAACTTTTCATATTCTTCAATCTCAAGCCTTTTATTTTCCCAACTCTTCGTTTTCTTAAATTATTAATGATTGAAAGTAGACCTGGCCGCCGGTTCGGTTCCGGTTCCACACTTAAGTGGAACCGGAACCGTAAACCGAACCGGAACCGAACCGGTCGGTTCCGGTTCGGTTTACGGTTCCCCTTCCGGTTTTTTTTTTAATAATAAATTTTAAAAAATAGAAAAAATTCTATAATCGTAATGTTTTTTCATACTATCACATCATTTTTATAGAATCCTTTTTTTATAAAATTCTTTTAACATATAATCTTTTTTATAGCCAACTCTTGGCTATTGTTTTCTTTATATAAGCGATGTGGGATATTTGTTACTTGGCTATTGTGTCCCACATTGCTTATATAAAGAAGTCAATAACCAAGAGTTGGTTATAAAAAGGATATGGACATTCATGTTTTAGTATTGCAATTTTAAACCTCATTAAGTCATTATTATTAATAAAAAAAATTGAGATTTACTTGTGGAACCTTATGGTTCCAAGAAAATAAATTTTTTTTTTTTTTACTTTCGGTTCCAACCGGAACCGTACGGTTCCGGTTGGAACCGCTGGAACCGTTCGGTTCCAGCGGTTCCAACCGGTTCGGTCAGGGTAAGAACCCTAACCGAACCGGTCAGGTTCCGGTTCGGTTCCGGAACCGGTTGGAACCGGAACCGTCCGGTTCCAACCGGTTCGGTTCCGGTTCCGAACCGGAACCTTGGCCGGGTCTAATTGAAAGTTTGTTAATTGAATATGTATTTGTTTCAAATGAATTATTAATGTTTAATTTTTCACATTCTTCCTTAATTCTCACTTATTTATTAATATAAGTTCAAGAGTCATAAATTATATTAAGTTAACTATAAAAATATTCATAACCTAGCTAAATTTATACTTGCACTAAAAGATTTATTATTCATCAATAAAAAGTTAAAAATGTAATAAGTTAGAAGTCAAAGAAATTACATTGCCCTGACAATTATATATATATATATATATATATATATATATATAAGACGAGCTGCACATTGAGTATGTTATTTGTTAGTTAATCTAAATGTTAACTTTACCTTCTTCAATCTTGCGCGTCACTACGACGTCTCCTTGATTTGCGTTCTTCACATTATCCAATGAGTAATCCTTTGGTATCATCGTTATATGAGTGATATGATACCACCAACCAATAATTATACAATATATATGAGTTCTTTAAATTAAATTATCATTTATTTAGTGGGAAAATGAGCATAATCCCTTGAAATTTGACAAAACTAATTGAACCTCTCTTAATGTTTAAAAACTAAACAAAATCCTCATGCCTTTCAAAAATACTCTCTCAAAATAAAGCCATCAGGTAGGGTTGTCGGAAAATCCTGAATCCCGATCGGGATCCCGTCTCATTCGATTCGGGATTCGAGATGATTTTTTCGTATCAAATGAAAATTCTGATCAGGATCCGGGACGATACGTTGTCCTGAAAAAAATCGAGTTGAGATTCAGGAAGATTATTTTGTCCCGAATCTCAAATTTTAGCCTAAAAAGTCCAAATCCCGTTTGGGATCCCGCACTATTCCGTCCGAGTTTTGGAATGAATCTTCATCCTCATTCAAAATATTGATCGGAATTCAGGATGATCTCTTCATCCTGAATAGTAATTGAGATGGGTAGGGATGAAACTCGATAGGGACGGAACGTTCTAATTGCCGTCTCTATTATCAGGATTTTAATTAGTTTTTTCAAATATTATGAGATTATGCTAATTTTTCATTTATTTAGTTATTTTTTTATTATTCAACATGTATGATAACATATTATTATTATTATATCATAACAGATTTTTTTCATGTGGAGCATGAACTGCCTTGGTGGCTTGTTGATGCGGCCCCGATTCTTCCTCACGGCTTCTCCAATTTGTCTCCTTCCACTCCTTTTAGAAAACCTATGCCACTCACCCTTCGGATATGGAGTAAAAAGTCACCGCTTGCAACTTTTGGTTCCTTTTTTACTTGCTTTCTTGTGTTTAAAACTTTCCCATGTTTCTTTCCTAAAAATGCTAACGAGTGCCCTAAGGACACTCATTAATGATCTATTTTTGAAAAAAAATATATGAAAAAAAGTAAAAAGTAATTAATATTTTCATAATTTTTTACATTTCTCAAAAAAATGAGAAAGTATTGATTTATTTACATATAAGTAGTTAAGTACATCACATTACATATTAGAATTATAAAATTGAAATTGTTTTGATCTTGTTAAAAATTTTTCAACATTTCACACACTCTAACTCCACCTCAATTCATGCTGAAGTGAAAATTAAAGTAGTTTAATTTTCTCTCAAATCACTCATTGGACAAGTGCTAGACACATCCTCACTTTATTTTTAGGTCAAATTCGAGTTGTTACATATGAAATGCGGATATTGATTTATTTATTTTTTAAGTGATTCGAAAATAGATTTGACCAATTTTTTTTTATCTAAAAATCCAAACTATATTGATTTAGGAAGTTTCAATATTTTTTTGATTATAAAATAATTGAAAGAAAGAAATTTCCTCCCTAAAGTTGGGTGTGAATGGAATCTATCATATACATCTTGAGCAAAAAAAAAAAAAAGATAGAATGAAAAGACAGCTGCTTTGTTTTCCAATACAAAGACTCAAAAAACCAAGTCATTCCATAAGAGGCACTGGGAAGTTAGCATGAGTGAACTCTATTTATGATCCAAACTCAAATAGTAATATTCATGGAAAATGATTGGTTGTCGGAATGGAATACTGAAATAGATAATAATCAAAACATACCATTTTAATTATTATATGTTTGAGAATCCATTCGGATATGTCATTCAGACATTGTAGCAATGCTCTTCATTCATCTCCTACATGTAGGGAACTCTTGTCAATCTCTCCCTCTTTTTTTTTTCTTCTCCATCTTCATCTTCATCTTCATTAGTGTAAAATATTACCCATAAAAATGTTACACACATTCGATTTTGTGGCGCCTAGACCTGGCCGGTGGTTCGGTTCGGTTCGGTTCCGAACCGAACCGAATCGGCCGGTTCCCGGCTCCACACTTAAGTGGAACCGGAACCGTAAACCGAACCGGAATCGAACTGGTCGGTTCCGGTTAGTATGGTTCTGGTTGGAACCGTTCGGTTCCAGCGGTTGGGGGTCGAACCCTAACCGAATCGATCCTTTACGGCCGGAACCGGAACCGAAATCGGTTGAGATCGGAATCGTCCAATTCCAACCGGTTCGGTTCTGGTTCCGAACCGGAACCGTGGCAGGATCTAGTGGGACCAATAACTAATGTGAGAGGTGCCTACGTTTGGTCTTCATCTTTGTTGACGGCTGTTTTTCATTCCAATGGCAATTTGAGAAATAGACTCCTCGGACAAACCTTATCCAGCAGTGAATTTGTTTCGTTAGTAGGGAAACAAAACAAACTTAGCGAGCAAATAGATAAATCACAGAGGTAAGGATTTGAGTGGTTCAGCAGAGAGTGGTTGCAACCTACGTCCACGAGAGTAAATGAGGGATATTATATTAGTGCTTAGGGTCAAAACCGACCCGAGGTACAAGCGATGTGGTAATTTTACAAAGGATTTTACAACTTCTCGGGTCTTACACTAACCCGTTATAATCTCTAACGAGATCGGGAACCGACCAACTTTCTCTCTCTATCACTATTTTTTTAAGCTCTTAGCTCTCTTTACAAGTTGGATGATGCCAAAATTGCTATCCACTGAATCTGTGGCTTCAACCCCTTTATATAGGTTTCCAAATTCAATATTCCACTGCCCATGACATCAGCTCATGTCATTGCCATCATTGTAGCAACAACTCTCTTCAACTACCAACAATTCGGCCAATCAGAATACTCCATTTCCGCTGTCATTGCATTGGCCTGTGGCGGCTCCACTCTGCCACTGCACCACCCTAATGAGAACCATTGTTTTTCCCATAATCACCACAAGTCTTCCAAAAGCTCATTCTTTCAACTAGAGCATACGCCGCATACCTTTAAGCACAAGATAACCCGTGGTCTCAACTCCGCTCCTCGGGCCGGCATACCGGGATGAATGATGCTTGATTAAACTTCATAACTTCTCTAATCAGGTCGGGTTCACAAACATTGACCACATCGGGTCTTCTTCCAAAAATTCTCAAATACTGTCAAATCTACTCTGGGACGGGTCAGTATCCCAACTTCCTTAATTTAGTCATTCGGGCTTAAGCGGAGCAAGTAAAACTTTCGATTGTCTCAGGTTCTTACAAGAGACGCACCCCTTAAATTCGAACCCAAGACCTGAAGGTTAGATCCCGAGCCATATACCATCAAGACACGCTCCTCAGGGACGAGATAATATATTGACAAATATTGATGTGGCAAAAATGATTTTATTAAACTATTTCACCAACCATTTAATGAATAAAAGAATCACCTGCCACAATATGCAAGTACAATTTAGAATTTCTAGAGGCCTTACTCCTATATTAGTGAAACTGCAAATGATAAAAGTAAATTATTAAAATATTCAATATAAAATTATTTTTCAAGAGAAGAAATCGATTCTGAGGACAAATTCAAATTTTATTTCTAATATTTAATAAATCTCTCGATAGGATTCGAACAACAATGAGTTCTAACCATCTGTCAGATAAAAAAAACGAATGAATCTTGTAAGATTCTCAAGAAATTCTTTGATTTCTTCTGGAAGTAGATGTTTACTCATATGTCTTTCACATTCCGTGGATAGCCAGAACATTGAAAATATCTAGAAAGATATTTAAGGAAATCGGTCTGGTTCTCTCTCTTCCTTATATAACTGAAAAAAGTCTAGAAAGTGAAATAAGCAATTGAAAATTTGTTGGTACATTTTTATAAGATCAAGGCAGGCCAGCACCTAAAACATTTCCATCCCCTCATTGATCACACCATTAAACAAATGAATCACATGGGAAAATTTCATAACAGGACATGCAATAACAGAAGTACCCAGTTTGAGGAGAAAAACAAGAAGTGACAGCAAAAAAATCAGGGAAAATGAATCATTTAACGATTACCATATATATACACACACATTAATTCACTTACAGATAGATGATACCTACCCATCAAGGCAGATCATCGGAAAAACCTCCGTTCTGTTCACAGGCCACTATGAAAAGATAACTAAAACACAACAAAACACAGCTTCTATATAAGTTTATTCACCATCGTTTCATTTTGTTATTTCGGGTAAGTTATATAATCTATAGTTACAAATAAAATACAGTTTCGAGACTGATCTAATTAAACGAGCAAGAGATCTTACTAGTTACTACCTAAAGTACGATCACAAGATGCTTTAAAGAGCGAGAGAGCTCACCTCATCAGTTTTCCAAAGGCCTTCCTCATACTTGTACCACCTCATAATCCCTTCGTCATTTTTAGTATGCTGGCACATGGTGCATGTGTCCTCCATGCATGTTAAGAACTCACGTAATCGAGCAGCCTTCTGCAGGATGATTTGATCAAGCTTCTTAATGATTTTTATCAGAGGAGGGGTAGGGAGAACTTCTACCAGAAGGCAATGTGATATATTGAGCACTTCTAGGTTTTGTAAGCCATCCAATATAAGGATTAGGGCTTCCCTATTTATCACTGCGCATCTGAGGCTCAATATCTTTAATTTCGGAAGATACATGTTTATAGTAGAAGCAAACAAAAGGTCAAAAGGACCCATGATCTTGAGTTCGCTGAAGTTCTTGCAACTTTGGGAAATTTCCTCCAAGAGATATGGGGGATTTGCTATGCTAGGCATCGTAAGTGATTCAAGATCTCTCCACATGTGAATAGCCTTGCAGATTCCAGTCTTTTTTATTCTGTTCCAAGCTGGCATAACAAGTCGCCTGAGCTGCGGGCACCTGTCAATGTGATAAATAGTACGTTACTTCTCAAATAACTTTGACAAATTAGCATATTCATCATAAGGATCATAATAAAATCCTCTTCCAACCTCTTCCCCAAACCTGAATAATAACTGACAATAAACAAAAATAACGGAAGATGACTAGAAGTTCAATGATGGTGGCAGTGGTGATAGTTGTGGAGGATGAGTTAAGGACTTAAGGTTTTGTATTTGTTTAAGCAAAAGAGGAGTTTATTATGAAAATAAATATTTTAGTACTTAGATGACCCATTAAGACTTTTGTAATGGATAAAAGTCACTAGAACAGACTATTCTATATATAGATAAAACTGTCTAAGAACAAAATTAAGAAAACAAACAAATCAAAATATTTTCATGACATAATTAACAACATTCAGACTTGAATTAAAACATAAAAAATAAAAAACAAAAAAAGCCCATCCACTACTAGAACCCTTAAACGAAAAAAATTCAAAATTTACACTTATTTTCCATAAGAAACACAAAAGCAAGTATATTAATGGTGTAAGGTACGCAATGGACCAGAAGTCCACTAAAAATACCTGATAGGGGTATCTGCAGGAAAATCAGAAAAAATCTGCGCCATGAAAAAATAGACCCTACCCCTACTACAAAAATTGTACTAACAATTTACAACGAGCAATTTACCTTTCAGCAGTATATGTCAACTGATCATCGCTAACATAGAGATTGAAGTGAAAAATTAAAGTCCTAATGTATCCTCGGCTGAGACTCAAGGAAATCTTTAACACACGAGTCAATTGCTTGTCAGAACGACCATCCACATAAACATATGGCTCCAATGGGATTTTGATAAAATTAGATTCCAACATTGATAAATCAAGCGTCTTCCAGAGCAGAGGATCGCAGCAAGCAGAACGCCACGAACTGCAAACATGAGCAATGCCTGAAGTTAACTCGAAGATGTCAAAAGACTGGAAGATCTTCACCAAAATATCATTGTCCAGGTCCTCCCATCTCCTCACAGCAGATGCACCATCTTCCATTGAATCAGTTTCCCGAATATCTCAGAGTTTCAAAACATCATAAAATCTGTATACGATGTATACATAATGTTTACTTCGTATCATTCCTAGTCCTAAGCAATTGAAAAACACCCAGCTCTGTCAATAGTATTAAGTATAAAGAGTTACTACAAATCATAATACTAAGCAATCAAAGAAACATTTAAGCATTGTAAATAGTAGAAGGTGAAACAGGAATATAAATATCTTACATCAGCTTGCCTATTAACATTATCCTTATTGATGCAGAATAAGATATTATCCTTATTTAAAACTTTTTAGAGGTTTCACATTTTTTTGGAGTTTTGTTGTTTTAAAGAAAGGTTTTCAATTTCCTTATATATAAGGATGTGATTTTTCTTTACTATTTAGAGAGAGATTTTCATTTTCCTTTATAAACTGGGATTCATTTCTCTCTTATAGTACTGTGATTTTTACCATTTTTAAGGGAGATTGTTTTTCATGTTGAAGACATACTTATGTTACTATGATGATTGTAGAAATTAAAGTATGATTCTCCTTCTAGATTTTCTCTAGTTTTTCTCACATTTCTCTCCGAGCTTCTCCTCATTCTTCTGTAAATTTCTAGTCTCTCTATTTAATTCTTCTATTGTTTCCCCTTCTAAATTTCTCCCATTTCTATCTATATATTCTATAGTTATCCTTGTGGGATGCCTGACCTATATCACAGATCCTCACTACCACTCAACTTCATATAATATCTCTTAAAAAGGAAAATGGAAAGTCAAGTAACATGGCTAACTGATTAATTTCTGAATAACTTACGTCAATTACTATGCTAAAATGCATGATACAAAGAATTGACAGGAAGTATACTCATAGAAGGGGAAGGAAAAGATGCAGGCAAAAACACGGAGAACAATAAAACCAATCATTACTCTTCCATAGTTCGATAAGCACTTTCACAAAGCTTCAAAAGTTCAAGGAGGGGTGGGTGGGGGATACAAACTTTGAACTAGTATTTTGCTCTTTTCGGTCAACAAACAAGCGACTACGTACTTGCTCATAAAGTGCACAGGTTTCAATGGTCACAATGAGTAACTAAGATAATTTTCTGTCTTAAAGTAGCATAGATAATGTGCACATTTTTCTCAGCATACATAACACATCTTCATTACAGCTTCCTCGTCATGATAATCACAACAGACACCCAGAGTTTCAGCTGAGACTTTGGATCTCCCACTCTCTCTTATCGTCATTATGAAATCCATTTGTTACAAACACCATTGTTAGTTATTAAAATATTCAGTGGTATTTGGTCATATAACATCACGAAAACCACCAACCAGAAACATCATCACCAATCTCTCCTAAATTATGGACATCATTAATCAAGCTAAGGCATCGAAACATATGAAAATTTGTGAACTACAGCATGTCCATGAAAGGAATTTAATACATTAATTCTTGTCCTACCTTATCAATTATGCACGCCTAATTATATCAAGCTCTCTACCTCACTACTTTGATTCAATTTTCAAACTCATAGCACATTGAGGAATGCACATTCACATTCCAAAACCGATCTTTTGCCTAGTAAAACTCATAGCACCACCAATTTAGGAGAAATCACCTCATACAAGTGCCATTACAGAACAACATCCATAAAACAACTGTACCACCAAATCAATTTTTTTAAAAAATAAAACAGCTATTAAATTCTTCATTATCATCATTTGTTAGATCTTGCTTGTTAATTAACAACGGCTTCTTCAAATCAAGAACTTAAATACCATTAACATCATATTATCATCAATAACTCAAAAAATGCACATAAAAGATCAATAAAACTATAATTACTACTAAACCCACCAAGTACTCGAAGAAAATTTTGAATTTTTTCAAATAAAGTTACTAACTTTGTCACACAATTGGACACAATTGGATCTTTTATTCAAAAAATAACAACCCACATAAAATTTTCACCCCAAAATAAAATTACACCCAGAAAAAAGAGAGAACTCACAAAGGAAACGACATGAGATCATCAAGATAAATTGAGCAATTTTGTGTTCAACCCCAAATCAATCGGAGAAACGAGGAAGAGAGAGAACTAGATGATGGGAAATGACTGCAAAAGCCTTGGATTTGGCAAAACTAAGTATAGTATTTTTCCTCTTCTGGAGGGTTTTGTTGTACTTTTCTGTTTGTACGTTTGTCTGACAAAAGCCCTGCTGGCAAACTGACAGCTTCTAAATTTTAAAACTTGTGGGTCAAACATTTTAGATTTTGAAGATGCATTACATGTACTGGTAGGGTGTTCACGGTGCGGTGCGTTTCGGGGCGGTTTTTTTTTTTTTTACTTCAAATCGCGCGGATTGGCAAGGAAAATCGCGGCGGTTCGAGTTGGTGGTTTAGCGGTTGGGCGGTTCGGGTCGGCGGTTTGAATTATAAATTTTTTAAGAAAATTTTGTGCGTTTTCACATTATAATTGAAGAAAAAATTACATAATTTTTATTTATTCATTACATAATATTATATGATCATTAAATATCTTAATTTTCATAGTTAAAGAAGAAGAAAAATATAAAATAATATTTAATTTGAATGCGGGTCGGCGGTTTAGGCGGTTCGAGTCAAAATTTACGGTTTGCGGTTTGATATGGGTCAAAACCGCACACCGACCCTAAATTTGCGGTTCGATTTGGTGCAGTTCAAAATCATTTTCAATATTTTTTCAAACCGCGCGGTTCGATTCGGTTCGGTGTTGTTCGCGGTTTGACCCGAAATTGTGTTCACCCCTAATTACAGGGCAATTGCAGAATATTAAAAGGGATTCAAATAGGATTAAACGGACATAAAAATTATTATCAAAATAATATAATTTTGATAAAAAAATAACATAACATAAAATAAAATAATAAGGATTAAAATGAGTCGTTTCGATGATAAATTATGGACAAAAATTATTGGGTCGTGTCACTTTTCGTTTTATTGCATGGATTTTTATTTTTATTTATCTTTTGCTAATTCTAGCCTTATCCATTATTGGATTCGGTTCAAATCAGACTGAATCTGATTCAAATCGATAAGTAGTGTGTAAAGCAATCCAATCGGATCTAAAATGAGTATCAAATATGATCTGATGAATCGGATTAGATTCGATTCCGATTGAATCAATATCAAATTGGAATTCAATCGAATTTGAGATATTAAAGTTAGTATTAGATATTTTATGCGCCAAACTTTACCATTTTGGGTGGTGTAGTTGGGTTGGTTATCACGCTTGTCTCACACACTAGTGGTCCTGGATTCGAGCTCAGACTCACATATTATATTTTTTCTACTTTTCAATCTAAATCGATCGGAGCTGATTCTTTCTTTTTGCAATTAATAAAAACATCGGGGGTTGGAATATATATTTTCCACCTCACTAAAATTGAATTGGGTCGTGACAATACGGTATAGTACGAAGCTCACGACACAACATCAAGCTCTGACCGAACTTATGTTTTAGGCAACTTAATTTTGCAAGTCAATTATGTAAACTAACAGAAAAATACAAATGAGAAAATCTACTGTATAACGGAGGTACGACGTCATCTGTACAATAATCCAATAATTTATTACCATGC
This sequence comes from Zanthoxylum bungeanum, assembly GCA_019454045.1. Taxonomy (NCBI): domain Eukaryota; kingdom Viridiplantae; phylum Streptophyta; class Magnoliopsida; order Sapindales; family Rutaceae; genus Zanthoxylum; species Zanthoxylum bungeanum. The sequence continues at coordinate 3,422 of SKCR01038177.1, read as the reverse complement.
GTGTTAAAATATTAAAAAATAAAAAAATGGATATTAAATTACACATATCATTTACTAATTTATTGGTGATAGTGATACCACATCACTCTTGGTTGTACCAAAGAATTACCCAAACACAAATATATAATAATTTCGAGTTTTAAAAATAAAAAAAGTCAAAACGCGTAACCGAACAGAATCTTTCGGTTCTGCGGTTCCAAAAAGCTGGAACCGAACCGAATCGTGGCCACCGCTACGTCCAAGGAGGTGTCACTTATTTAATTAAAAAATATTTAGTAGTTTTATGACATATATACAAGATATTTTAATAATTTCAACAAATAAAAAAAAAATTATAAAGGAAAAATTAAAAGCTCAAAACCCAACCTACCATAACACAATATACATATTTTTGTGCTAGTGAATTGTGTTAAAAGACAATGTCATAAAACACAACATGAAGTTGGTAACAAACATGATATTTTGGGCTAAGCCCACGCTATGTGGCCTGCAGGTGATATTGTGGGCCTGGCCATTTCTATTTCAATTATCAAAGGAGATCTGAACTATGGGCACCCTTACAAAATCTATTTAGAAATTCTTTTATACACTAATGCAATTACAAGGGATGGCCGGTCGGGCTTGAGTGAATACGGGCTGAACCCGGATTTTTCTTAAACACAATTTTTTTTTTAAAAAAAAAATATTTTTGAAAATATTTACTATTTTGATTAAAATTAAAAAATTTAAATGTTTAGTGGTCTTTTTGAATTCTGTTTTGCTATCCCTAATCATCTCTAATGGAAGCATGAAACTTGCGAAAAACAGCCCTATTGGGATGCCAAAAAATGAGGGAATAGTTTGATTTAGTGTCGAAAATATATGGAAAAATAAATTTTAAGATGTTTTTGGAAGGGTGTTTAGGGATGATAACGGGTCGGGTATTATATGGAGATATTAATATTTATATATGGCCCGTTGAATCAACATGTACAAAATTTTGATATGTATCCGACCCTAAAATATCAGGTCTCATTTGGATTCCCATTCCCACATGGAATTTACTTCTATTAGAATGGAGATGACAATACTTATACTGGTCCATCCAACTAACAGATTCAAAAATTATCTTCTTATATATCTCTAACATAACGAGTCCCGTAAACTCATCCCAATGGAAAATTTTACCATCCATAATGTTAATAATCTAACTGTTGTCAAATATGTCATATGCATAGAATTGGGTTAATGAATTTAGCTGAGGAGATAGCTTGTTGCTATTTGCCAAGATTAATTCAATCCATTTAAGTCCAAATTATGTAGCTCTCACAGCTTCCATTTCCATTAACATTCCAATTTTAGTGACCCTTTGCTTGCAACACCTTTTTTTTTTTTTAGTGGAAACAAGTTGCAATTTATATATCAAATTTGAACCATTTGAGATTTGGAACTTTCAATCAATTAAATATGCTTTAATGACTCGTGTTTGTTATTAGCTTAGCATTTATAATAACAAAGCCTTGACAGGTGGGTCTCAGTTGACCCCCTATCAATTAGTTGGGGAAACCATTTGTTTAACATAATAATTGCAATTATTTATGCACATTAAGTACCATTTTGGAAGATTATAAAATTTATAAACTCCATGCCGACATGTTACCTCATTAATCTAAGATATGTTCGGCTGATGGGGTTTGGCTTCTTCGATGCTATATGTGAAATCGACACCTAAACGTCCAACGTTTGTTATAATGTACATGTAGATTTTTAACGTTTAGAAATGGACATTGAAATTTTTTTCGTTGGTGTTTTTGTTTATTTGGAGACATCAAACATATGATGTGAAAGTGTATTTATCCATTTTGAATATAGGAGGACTCTTGCATTCGTCATACGGCTTTATTTTCGTAGGAAACCTCTCTCACGTGGGTTGCTCATATACATGATAAAATATGTGGGTATTACGACTTGAACTATGAACTTGAGTCCATATGATAGTTTCAAGTGTAAGATAGTATCATGGTTGCACTTAAAACCATTATATGTACTCAAGTTCGTAATTTGAGTCGCACCACCGATATATATGTTTCTTCAAATACATTGGTTTCATGTGGAAGAGGCTCATTATATAGACAAAAACGTGAGAAAAATGAGGACTCAAATCCTCCAATATCCAAAACGGATAAATGTGTCATATAATGGGATCTCACAAAAAAAAAAAAATGTCTTCATCATTAAATTATATTATTTGAGATATACGCCATGATACAATAAATTTCACGAAGGGAGTAACAGAAGAACCATCCATTCTTGTAATAACCCTAATGTTTAGTGATCAAGCATGGCTTTCCTGCTATCGTGATCATGAAACGACCGTAAGCTTGCTAAACATGGCTACAAAATTGTACATAAGTATAACTTGTTTTTGCATATCATGAATACAAATCTACGTGCAAATCTTATACATGCATAATTTAATAATTGTTAACACTTAAATACATAAATACATACAAGGCCTTATGGCATGACTTGGCCATAACTAACTATTGGGCCCGACTCTGACTCTGATGACCGTGGTGTATAGTGACTGTCGCTGGGTCCCTTCTTCTCCAAAGTCTGTTCTCCACATGCATGAACTTGAAACTTGCAAAACAACTGGAGAGTGGGGTGGGTCAGGTCATTTGAAGATCTGGTGAGTGAATACTGGATGGGCAAAAATAACCGATACCTAAACATAAATATCTAAGAACTAAAACTGAAAGAACATAAATACACATGAAGCAACATGAAAAGAGTAACAACAAACATTACTAAAAATTTGAAAACATGGCATGAGAAACTTAAACTAAAGCTTGTCTGAAAATTGATCATGACGTGAATACTGACAACTGAAATGTGACGTGTGAACTGAGAACGTAATGACGTGACTGAACATGAACTGGAAAACTGGAATGATGACGTGATCTGTTATCCTGGACATGGCATGGAACTGCATAAACATGATCTGGAGTTGACATTAACTGCATGACGTGAATTCTAACGTGACCTGAGCTACTGTCATGATCTGCAACCTAATGACATGCTGACCTGATATGAAACTGTATGTGATGTCTTAAAACTGCATGAACTAATCCTGAATATTTGAACTGTAGATGTATGATTGTTAGTTACATGGCATGCCTAACTGAAAATCATAATGTGCCGTGTCTTGGAAACGTAAAACTATACATGACCTGAAAATCTAAAAGTATAACATGCAACTTTGAAATTCATGTACATAAACTAAAATCTAAGCTACATGCTGAAAACGTAACACTATATATGAAAACATTAATTGAATTCTATAACCCTGAACATAACTGAAAACTAACCTATGTGATACGTGAATGACTTGAATATGACGTAACTAACATGAAAATATGAACTGAAACATGATGACTGAG
>SKCR01038176.1:92500-231249 GCA_019454045.1 Zanthoxylum bungeanum | reverse complement strand
GGATTTGAGATGAGATGTGATGATACATCAGATGATATGAGATGATAGAAAACCTTGGAAGTTGTCATTGAGGTACTCTTCTATTGGTTTTGATTTGGGGGTATACGGGGACTCCCCCATTGATTATATTTCACTCACATTTAATGAGTTGATATGGTTGGGAAACTTTGGGAGTTGTCACTGAGGTACTCTCCCATTGGTTTCAATCCTCTATTATATTAGACCCGGATTAGCAACAATGTTTGATGGATGTTTGTATTGTTATGAGATGATTGTTGTGATGATATTATAACATATGCTATTTTCATATATTTATATATTTTGTTGGAAAAATTGATTGAGTAATCGATAGCATGAGAATAAAATGGTGAATACTAATTTGAGATATAAATTGTATATTTGTACTATGAATTGAAATATTGAGAACTATGTGATTCTGAGATGAGTTGATGGATGAAATGAGATGAGATGTCTTGTTGTGAGTATGATCTGCCTGAGATAGCTGTTATATATCTTAACTGATATTTTCATATATAATATATAGATATATATAGATATATCTATATATATATATATATTCCTATTTGTTGATGAGGTTATGTTGAGAGAATGAGTGTTTACTTACTGAGCTTTTAAGCTCACTCCCCTCTTCCCCCAAACATTCCAGGTAGTTCGAGAGCACAGCAGGGGCAGTACCAGATTTGGATCCACGTGCCACAGTTGTGTTTTCGGGTTGGTCCAGACATTTGAGTCGTCACTTGTATATTATTAAGACACATGTTGTAAACCATGTATTTGATGTATATTCCATGTATTTGTAATTTATGATGTATTATTGTGTGAAATCAAATGGTGGGTTTAACATATAGATTGCTCGAGCTGAAGTTGATCGCGGACCTCTTTCTAGGGTTGGGCCCGCCCTAGGGAGGGGGTCGTGACAGATTTGGTATCAGAGCTTAGGGTTTTAGGTTCTGTAGACACTATACATTAGATGAGGGTATTAAAAGGTTAGTTTTGTGTCCGTAGTAAAATGTCTGGACGTGGCCGTGGTACTGGTACTCAACGTGGGAAATGATAGTTTGACGATACGCAAGAATGACGTGTAATAATGAAGAGAGACCTCAAGTTTAGTCGATAGCTATTGAAATGGATATAGCTTTGTCTGGTATTCCGCTAGTTGTTGAGGATAATGAGGAGTTTAGACTTATACCTTCAGTAGTTTCGACAGTTGCCCTTTTCGCTATTTCTGTAGTCGTATCTGACAAGATTTCTACAGTTGTACCTAATGTGAATTTTCTGTAGTAGTTAGAACATTCTCGTGAGTGAGCAAGTCGAATATATTGGAATTTTGGTGTTTGAGAAAGAAGGAAGAAGAGTTTATTGACACTTTTGTATGAGCAAGCAAACGCTATAATACCAAGCAAAGCAACAAAATATAAGATTTATGATTACATTATGGAATATAACAACTTGGTTGCGTCGCAATGACAGGATCATCTTCGAATTGATAATCTTTCCATTTACGTTTAGCACGTAGAGACATAGGAATGAGACCGTCGATGACTTGGATTTCGAGACTGTCAGGAAACTTGATTTTGTTGTAGCCTTGAACGATACTTCCATATGATTTTTTGATAGTAGTGAAGATTTGCCAGTTTTTATCATTGGTATTGCTTTCTAGACTTCGACGGACTGAGTCTGCGGAGAGAGCCCTAAGATCACAAGAATGACGAAAAGTAATATCTGCTGGGAAAATATCATCGTATTCATAGTAAAATCTAAGTTTCGGTCTAGATGGCCAACTTATGAGTCTCCAATCAGTGAGTTGACGGGATGGTATGATTCTTATAAGATGAATTGGGTGGTAAACAAGCGAATAGTCATTCGACCATTCTGGGGTAATGGTTTCGATCCAGACAGTAATACTTTTGTGGCGTTTATACCATCAATATAAAATATTACTTATGAATGGAGGAAGCTCACCAAGGCTATCTTCTGAGATACCATGATAGTTGGGCTGGATTGGACTTGGTCCAAGGATAAATCCATTTAGGAAACCGAGTTCAAACAATGTACCGAGACTCCACTGGCAATGATTGAAGAAATCGTGACTGTTGATGAAAACTGTGGAGTGGAATCTGTGATATCCACAGTGAACAATAGCTGAATTATTTTTGTATTGGAATAAACCATATGTTTTTCCATCCCAAATGGTTCTAAGAATGTAACACCATCTCAAGAAGTTTGTAGGAACTCTTGCCACGATATTCATTGCAATTTCTTTGGGCAAAAGAGCGGATGGAGCTTCATTGAGACATTTGTAGATATCTTTCCAAAGGTCTCGATCAGTGACTGGCCATTTACAAAGCTTTTGGTATATCACCTTAGCTCTAGCAGATTTTGAACAAGAGTTAGAATCGATAGAGGATGATGCCATGAAAGAAGTTTTGAGTATACACTGAGAACTACTGCATCTTTTATAGGGAGTGATAGCAATAATCTCTTCGTGAAAAGACGTTCTCACAGTATCCATGCATAATTGGAAATGATAATAATTGTCGCGATGATAAGATGTAAAACGGAAATATGAGGGACCTGGAAATCCTCTTTTCAGTAGTGGGAATCTTAAGGAGGTGGATTTTGTGTAAATTGCTAAAATCTCTTTACAGCTGCTGTCTGTGCGGGACCCTAAGTGGAGCCTTTTCTTTAGGAAACGAAATAGTTGGAATGTAAGTTGTGACACATGTTAAAATAATAATAATAATTGGAGGCATTATTCATATGATGGTGAGTGTGAGATGTATAGTGATCGTTAGAGTTTGAAATATATTTCCAATCAGAAATATCAGAATTTTGGAGATAGGTACGTTGGTTAGAGTTTCAAAGTGACTATGATTGTACTATTGATTATTATCCTTGAAATGTCAATGAAGTTGCTGATACACCGAGTAGGAAGAATGTGATCAATTTTTGAGAGTTAGACAGAGAGAATCTCTGAGGAGATGATATTGGTATGTTTGACTTTTGGAATGTTTGATAGTATGGGATATCTTGTCAAAATGAAGGTTCGACCCACACTGTTAGATAGATTATATATAGCTCAAAGCGGTTAAAAAAAATGGAGAGAGAGAGATTGTAAGAATGAGACTACTACTTTCGGATGAAGTTCAGATGATGTATAACTATTTGGTGATAGAGTTGTGATACCACCTACTGGAACGCTTAAGTATGAGATCTTGGATGAGGCACACGATGATCATTATTATATGAAAACTGATAGAGATTTAAATGTTTATAACTCGATGTTTAGTTGCCAGTAGGATATACGAGAGCATCAACAACCAGTTGGATTACTTCAGTCTTCAACTAGACCTGAGTGGCCATGGGAAAATATCGTGATGGATTTTATGGTACGGTTGTCGAGGACGCGGTATGATGTAATGTGTGTAGTAGGGAATCGATTGTATAGGTCTGCTCATTTTCTAACGATTCGAGTTACGTGGGGACCAGAGAGACTAGTGATATTTAGTCGTGAAGTAGATTATACGATTACATAGTGTACCCTTATCGATTATATCAGATAGAGTTCTCGGATTTACCTCTCATTTTCGGCAGAATTCCTGAAGACTATAGGATCAAAGATTTCTACGAGCACCTCATTTTACCATCAGAATGACAGGCAGTCAGAGTGGACTATTCAGATGCTGGAAGATTCGTTGAGATCGTGTGATTGGACATTTGTCGAGTCGCCTATAACTATAACTTTTTGACTAGAATCACATGACTCCATTTAAGGCTTTACGAGAGAGGTGATTTAGTACTTTTGTTTTTTGGGGCGAGATTGGAGACAGACAAATTCATGGCTCAGACTTGGTGGATTAATGTCTGAAAGGATCAGATTAATCCGAGTTAGACCGTTGGTTGAGTAGAATCGAAAGATTAGTTTTGTAAACAGTAGGGGGTATGATCTCGAGTACCAAATGGGGATAGAGTATTCTTGAAAATTTCTTATTGGGAGGGGCATTGAGGTTTGGCCGGAAGAGAACGTCTTCTTCGATCTGTAATGGTTCTTTTGAGATTTTGAAGAGAGAAGAAAAATGACGTATCGTCTAGCATTGCCATCGGAATTAGAAAGGATTCATAAAGTGATTCGTATATTCGTTCTAGCGAAGTTTGTACTAAACTATTGCCACATTTTAGAAAGTTAACCGTTGGGCCTGAGCAAGAGCTTGACATACGAAGATCAGCCCGTGGAGATCATAGATCAAAAGATTCGAGAGTTAAGATCCAGATTTATTTCTCTTGTAAAGGTTTTGTGGACTAATCATCACATTCAGGATGCGACTTGGGAAGTGGAACAGGATTTGAAGAAGAAATATCCAGAACTAATTGAGAATTGAGAAATTTCGGGGACGAAATTTTTGTAAGGTGGGTAGAATGTGATGCCACAAAAAAAATAATAGAAGATAAGATTTGCTTTTGACAGTTTAGATTATAAAAGAGAGAGAGGGGCAGACGTGTTTTTTTAAAAAAAAAATTTCTTTCTCTCTCTCCTTGATTTTCCTCTCATTTTCTCTCCATCACTGCCAAATTTTGAAACTGTCGCCATATCTTCACCGCCGATCACCTTCAGCCACGCACCGGCCCGCCATGTAGCTGCCGACGTCATCTTTCCAGAGCCACCGAGATCAAGACCAACGGCCTCCGGACGCGCCGCCACGCGCCACCAGAAGAGGACGAAACGCCGCTGACCATTTTGCATTTTCCGGCCACCTTCGATCACTTCTGACATCACCTCCGATGAGTGAACACTTTTCAGGCCGAGATCTTTCCAACGCCAGTGGTCACTTCCGGATCCGACATCGTTTGGGTTGTTTTCCGTTTTATAATTACCGGTAATTTGGGAATAACACTGGAATTTGAGATCCGACCGTTGGATCGGTGATCCGAACATACCATATTATTGCTCTCGATTATACGAGCGTTTTGGTATATATATCCACCGTTGAAAGTATCTGATCGTGGGGCTCGCTTTTCGTTGTGGGGCCCGCTTGCCTCCTTAAGCATATCAGTAAGTTCTGAAGCCGTCGCTGTGATCCTTGAGAGGTTTACTGACCAGTGGATCTTTCTTTGAGAGATTTGGAGATCGTTGGAGCTCGGTATGCGATTAATACAGTTTTGGGGGTGTAAATGATAGAATTGGAAAGATTTGGATATAATTGTAAATTTGCATAATTAAGAGGGTAAAATTATAAATTCTGCTAATTAGGGGTTAAATAGTAATGTTTAAGAATTTTAGGACTATTTGGGCATATCAGAACAGTTTAGGGGTAAAATCGTAATTTTGGATAAATTGAGGGACCTGATCGTAATTTTATATTTTCCAGATTCTTGGCGAGAATATAGATTTATTCAGAGCTTTTGCATGGATAGAGGTAAGTACACTTTGTGGTGATTCTCTTAACATATTGTTTGATGATTGATGGTTGTTGTGAGAGTCGGTATAAATAAATATAATGGTATATTATATATATACATTTATATTAATTATATTTTGTTGAGATATGATATTGAGATAATGAAAGCATGATAAATATGAAATCATGATTATTGGGATGAGATTGATGGATTAGATGTGAGATGTGATTGTGTTTGATGATGTGTGCTGTTGTGTTATGCTGTCGGGACTTGTATAATAGTGGTCGGATTTGAGATGAGATGTGATGATACATCAGATGATATGAGATGATAGAAAACCTTGGAAGTTGTCATTGAGGTACTCTTCCATTGGTTTTTGATTTGGGGGTATACGGGGACTCCCCCATTGATTATATTTCACTCACATTTAATGAGTTGATATGGTTGGGAAACCTTGGGAGTTGTCATTGAGGTACTCTCTCATTGGTTTCAATCCTCTATTATATTAGACCCGGATTAGCAACAATGTTTGATGGATGTTTGTATTGTTATGGGATGATTGTTGTGATGATATTATAACATATGCTACTTTCATATATTTATATATGTTTGTTGGAAAATTGATTGAGTAATCGATAGCATGAGAATAAAATGGTGAATACTAATTTGAGATATAAATTGTATATTTGTACTATGAATTGAAATATTGAGAACTATGTGATTCTGAGATGAGTTGATGGATGAAATGAGATGAGATGTGTTGTTGTGAGTATGATCTGCCTGAGATAGCTGTTATATATCTTAACTGATATTTTCATATATATATATATATTCCTATTTTGTTGATGAGTTTTTGTTGAGAGAATAAGTGTTTACTTACTGAGCTTTTTAAGCTCACTCCCCTCTTCCCCCAAACATTCTAGGTAGTTCGAGAGCACAGCAGGGGCAGTACCAGATTTGGATCCACGTGCCACAGTTGTGTTTTCGGGTTGGTCCAGATATTTGAGTCGTCACTTGTATATTATTAAGACACTTGTTGTAAACCATGTATTTGATGTATATTCCATGTATTTGTAATTTATGATGTATTATTATGTGAAATCAAATGGTGGGTTTGACATATAGATTGCTCGAGCTGAAGTTGATCGCGGACCTCTTTCTAGGGTTGGGCCCGCCCTAGAGAGGGGGTCGTGACATTCTCCTTTGAAGAACTTAGAAGATATTTCTTGTGTATCTTTTTTTTCAAGCTTTGTTGTAATTTTTTTCTTTTAGTAATAAAATTATGTGTGTTTTTATTCAAAACATTAGTAGCCATATCCATTCTGCTAGGGTAAGTGGTGAATCTTTTAATATGAGATATAAATTAAGCTTACTTATATTATAATATATGAATTGTAATATGAAGACTAATGTTTAAATCTTCTCTTATATTTAAGGGTGTTTTGATTTGCTATAGATAATCAAATCTGGTCTGAACAGTTAATACTTTACCCCACATAATATGAGAGAGTAATTTAAATATGAACTAATTATTGACAAATTTTGTTACCGTTTTTATGACTGGTTTTTATATATTTGGCATAATTGGTACCTAACTGGACTTGTTATAGATAAATATTATAATCACTTTTATGGCTAGTTTTATATGTTTTGCAATAATTAATTTCTAAAATAAATTAAATACATAACAATATTAATTTATATATTATAAAAAGTAAGATTTCTTTATATTTGAAATATTAAAAGTGGATCCCCTAAACCCATTATTTTAATTTATTGTTGCATTCCAATTAAAAAATTTACCATCACTTCAAACAATTTATCATTTTTATGTTTACTCAAATTGTTATTTATTTTACTAAATCTATTCTCTGTGGATCGACCTCGGACTTACCAGGTTATTTTATTACTTCGACACTCTTATATCTGGGAGTAAATAACCACTTTATTAGTGTGTTAATGTTTATACTTTGTCTGTAAAATATACTTTCTCGCCATTGTTAGGGCACTTAGAGCTTTCTAGGGTTAGTTACTCAATGAAGAAGATAGAGTAAAACCCTAAAAATTATGATAGACCCAATTAACAGCAAAAATATGCTCATATCTTTAACAAACCTTACATCTCGGGTCGTCATTTTTAGGAATATGTCTGAATTAGAAGCCTCAACCTCTCTTCCGATCGAGGTCATCCCGACCGAGAAGCTCTCCCAAGCTCTACTGTAACATCCCGCCCGAAGCCAGGATGCTATCGGTAGGAGATAGGAAAACCCATCTCCATAAGCTTCTATTTGTACTAAAATTTCGGCATGACCTCTGCTAAAAAGCATGAAACCTGGATCAAAATCCAGCACCTCGAGGCGACCTGGAATTAAATTCAAAAGAAACCATCTCAACTCATGCAAATAGGTTTCTGGCCTGACAAATCTCAACTCATATACAAATAGGCCTTCGGCCTGACATAGATAAATAAATATAACCAAATACGTACTCAGCACAATTTAAAATTATACATATGATACAAATAAATAAAACTAAAATTGTGGGAGCCCATTACACACTCCAGAACCATACAACGACTCAAGACTGACTTGACTACATCGGTGATCCGCTGTCCGCAAGTCACTTCTAGAATCTTCTAGCGCTGTAAGTCCAATGTGAACCTGCAAAACTAGCAAACAGTCGGGGTGTGAGCTATAAAGCTCAGTAAGTAACTCACGTCTTATGTAAACTTATCAAGTAACAATAAGAGCTTAAATAGAAATCAGATATGTGAAATACACAAACTTATAAATCTCATCTTCACTTGATGGCCATTTACTAATATTAAACCTGGATAATTTACTCATTGTACTAAATGCAACACTGTAGTAAACTTATCTTCTCGATTCCACACTATATTTCACATCTACGGAATTCTAGTATCTCTCATACAGAAATCTAGAAGCATTCATCGATGTATGTACATACTCTTTTTCCACACTGTAGCTATACTAACAACATCAGATTTTCTCCTAACCGGAACTGACTTATTATTTACCAAACCAACCAAGCCCGTGGCTAAGGCCAACCCAAACCCATGGTGGTTTAGTGAGCTTAAACTTTGGCTGGTTACTTTTTATGAATACGTAAGCTAAAATATAAGCATTAACTAACTAGTAACTGTAAAAATTTTACTGAAAAACTGAACTGAAGCCTCATACCTCCATATAATATAAGATACTGATATTTGAATCCATCTATTGGAATCCTCACAACTATATTCTAAGTGTAGTAAACACCCGACACTCAACCCTAACATTAATATCATAAATCGACCATGCATTTCAATATACAATTTATATAAAGTACATACTCATGGCATACTACGATACTAATCATCAAACAGAACCAGATATCATTAAACTTCCATATCAAAGAAAATATCTCAAGAAAGCCAATCATTCTAAAAATTCATTTCTTGTCTGAAAATAAATCTTTTCCTGTGAAATTTTTCTGGAAATCTTTTTCTGTCTGTAAAATTTTGAGATTCTCTTAAAACTATTTCTCTTGAAAACTCATTTATAAACCATCATTTTCAGTAAAACTGCATATGAAAATCCATTTCTGAAAATCTGTTTCTGAAAAATCTATATCTGAAGGATCTGTTCTGAAAACTATCTCTGAAACTGATCTCTGAAAACTATTTTTGAAAAATCGGTCTCTGTCTCTGAAAACCTAACGTATGGGGGCGTTACGTATTTCCATCCCCCCATTCGCCTAACTAGAGCAAGGAATGCAAGCCCATGACTTTGGGCTTTACGTATCACCGTCTCCCAAATCTTGCCACTCCTATCCCTGAAACTAGTGGTCTTGTGGTGTTACGTATCGTCGTCCCCCAAGCCACTGAATCAGAACTTAGAGTGTGAATCTATGCTACCCTCCAAGCTCTGAATTTAGGATTTAGGGGCATCTGTCATCCCTAGTCATGAACTAGGATTTGGGGGCGTTATGTATCGCCGTCCTCCAGTCCTCTACATGTGCACATGTTCTCTCCATCAATTCCATATCTAAATCAAGTTACATACTGAGGTGGGTTTTTCCCCCATACCTAAAATAAAAATCATGATTTGAAAACATTTCTTTTCTAAACCATTTCTCAAAACATGATAAAAAAAAAATATAATCGGTAGTGAACTTGGCTAAAGCCCTAAAAGTAAAAAGTAAGTCTGATATGAACAATAACATAATGAAAGTCAACTTAAAATAAAAGTGTCCACTCATTATAACTAGGATCCAGGGGCATTGCGTATCGCCTTCCCTCTAGTCCTGTGTCTGTATCTATCAATATGCAATGTGTCTCCCTCTGGGTATGTAAAATGCATGCAAAATACATATGCATCATCATATTAATCGTATGATCATGTAAGTTATGCAATGAAATGTGATGTAATGCAATGACATTATCCAAATACACAATAACAAAGTCAACCACACTCCATTACGAGCTGGCGACATCTCAATCATCCAATACATACAAAATGGGCACGTACTTCATTTCAAAAAATGCATCCATAAGGAAAATGCTCGCACGTGTCATTAAACATATCAAAACATTTCATAAATTGGTTCAACACTCAGACCAAAACTAAACTGAAGTCTGGAAATTTCGTTAAAACTCTTTACAAAACTTTTACATCTCAAGTACGAAAGCGTACTCTACTTGAAGATATGCTTAACTATGAAAATGTAACGAAAGCTTGTACTAAACTTTTCATGCTGATACTAGCTTGCTATTTAGAAGCCCGACACTATGCATACATTCACTCAATCTGTTTCTATACGTGCTCTTTAGGAATGTCACTGTCTATACCTCTTGAATCTCTCATTTCATGCTTTCTAAAACTACATAACTACTATTACTTATTTTTGTGAGCCTTCAATCTATACACATATCTAAACATATAATCAACCATCGTATCTTGTCTACTACAACAAGTTCATAATGAGACACTTACCTGGGGTCCATGCAATCATTTCTCTTTCCCTATCTGTAACATAAAATACGGACTGTAAGGGTCATTAATCATGGAAACTTATTGAGAACATAAACTCCCCAACTTTCCGGGAAAACCAAATTAAATCTGTTTTAGTGTTCTTAGTTTCATGACATAAAATACATCATTTTACATTGTTCTATATCCATCCAGTAGCTCAAATATGCAAAATACACGTGATTACGCCCAAAAAATTCTTGCGGTTATCACATTATAGTTGGGGTGTCGATTCCTCAGAGAGATGGTTACAGGAACTAATTTACTCAAACAAAAACGTTAACAGTAACTTAATGAAAAGAAATATTGAATTGATAATTAAAGTAAATATTAATAAAAGTAATTAAAAGATATCAATAGAGAGAGGTAGCAAAGCATCAGGAATCCCTCTTATATCAAACTCCTATATTCAGTTATTGATTCATGTTGTTACTCAACTGAAAGTTTCACATCCCAAACCAACAATCGGAAGATATTCAATTCTACACATATTCAATTTCTAAGATAATTAATGATTATTTTCTCTATGTTAACAGCACACACAAAGTCATCGTTACGAGCTATCTAACGTTAATAATATACCCTCAGACAATACTGAAGTAGAAGACCAACACATAAAATGACTATACCAGTCACAACTGAGTTCGCAAGTCACACATAGAAGAAGCATGACTAGATCTATATGGGAGTTGACAACACACAATCTCTAGGCTTATAAATCGTAAGATAAGAAAAAAATTTTATTAAATGTTTAAAAGTTCATTCAAGATCAACAACATAAATGTAGAAATTCAAATACAAGAGTTCATCCTTAGGTTTTCCTAGAAGATTAGTTCTCCATGCAGAGTAGAGAGATAGCATGAATAGATCGAAAAGAGATGACATGTTCGTCTTTGGATCTCTTCGTTCTTCTCTCTCAATCTTGTGTTAGTGGCATTTTTTATGTTTCTCCTTTGTTTCTCTCATTTTTCTCTCCTCTTTTAGGGTTTAGGATGAAGTTGGGTGTATAGAAAAAAGCCCCGGCGGCCTGATTCGCATAAAACATGAAGTAAACAAAACTCTGGGTTACGCTACCTACGTCCATGTATGTCACGATTGATGAGTGGTAAATCTATCACTATTTCCCACTCATTTAACCTAATATTTTATGTAGTTTCTTGAGTTTTGTGAATATTTTGATGTGTTTTGTGTTATTTTGTAGATAAATAAAGTTTTAGGATATTCAGGAGGTGGTTTGGAGCAAAACAGTGAAAATTAATAAAAAGGGCATTTTGGTAATTTGGTCGCATCACGATGCCCAAACCCTTGGCGTCGCGTCGCCTAACGTGCACCGAGTCTTGCTAACGTGCACCGGTCCATAAGTCAGAAATTGAGAAGTTTGACTTTGCTAACGTGCACCGGTCCATAAGTCAGAAATTGAGAAGTTTGACTTTGCTAACGTGCACCGTGCCACGTGTCACCATCACAGCCGATCTGCTAACATGCGACGTGCCACGTGTCATCATCCTATGATGCCGACAACCACCATCTACGCTAAAATACACCATGCCACGTGTCAAAATCTCAACGGATCACGCTAACGTGCATTTCGACACGTGTCGCCATCAAATATTACCGATATCAATAAATCAACTGCAGACATAAGAGTAACAAGTGTCACGATCTCGCGGAGCCAAGCCAACACGTGTCAAAGATCTACGTGCGTCGTAATGCGCAAAGTCTTGCTCGTCACGACGCCCAGAGCCCACCAAGGCCTATAAATTCAGCTCGATGTTTCAGTTGTAGAGGTACCATTCTTTCTAAATTCTCTGATGTAAATAGGAAGTTCTCTTCTTAGTTTCTTTAAATTAAAGTTTTGTAATTAATTTTTTAATTACGTTCTGTAATAGTAATTTACTTTTGAAATAGTAATAGTAATTTATTTCCTTTTAACCATTACAGTTTTTACTATTCAACCATGAAGAGGTAACTTCCCCCTGCCAAGGTGAAAGGTAATTCTTTTACTATTGCTAGTTAGATTAATCTCCCTTAAATATAATATATAAACTATTTAAAACCTGACTTAATGAGGATACCGCCAGATTGGTCGGTTGGTAATTAAATTTTCTTACCGCCTACATGGCAGGTTATTTGGTTCTGCCTTTATGGCTGGTTGAACTTAATTTGACTTAATCAGGTTACCGCCTATATGGCTGGTTGGTAATGCTATACAAGTTTATATATTATATTATGGGAGATATCTAAATAGTAAATAGTAGAAGTAATTCCTTTTACCTTAGAAATTTATTGTAATTTACTTTCAGCTTTTACTTTATCGTAATTACTTTTCAGCATTTTTACTTTATGTCTTTTATTTCACTAGTTTTAGTTATGTGTCGTAACTAAGTTAGTTATTTGGGGTTGTGGTGAACTCCAATGTCACCGGTTTATAGGGGGTTAGATTATAGTTTGGGTAATATAAAGATTTATTTATTGAGTCTTAATGTTATTACTTTTTAATTAACTGGCTATTAATAAAATTGCTTAGGTAAATTTAAAATGAACTTGGAAAAGAGATTTTAGGTTTAAGACCTTAGACTCAATAGCTCATGATCTTCCTTGAGGATAGATAACCCTTTAATAGATTTCCTTACAGGATATGAGTAAACCTGTCGGGCGGGGGTAGCCATAAATTGGAACTTAATCTTAATGAATCTAGGTAATTTGGTTGACATAGATATATGGTTCAATTGGATTATACTAGGTATTTGTAATTGACCATCGGAAGAGGCTTTTACATAATTTAGTGTTCCAAGTTAATAAATCATTATTTTACCCAACTATAAGATAACCACTTCATCTTTTTAATAATATTGGAATAAATCACAACCCTGGATAGTTTTATAAATTTGAATTTATCTTAACCTACTTTTGCGAAATTTTATTTACTTGTTTTTAAATTTAGAATCATCACCATTTCAAATCAATCAATCAACCTGTTAGATACCAGTAATCATTTGGCCTCATAAAATTAATAGTTTAGGTATTAAGTCCTTGTGGTATCGATATTTTTTATACTACTTGAACGATACGTGCACTTGCGTTATACGTGTGTGATTACACCAGTCAAGTTTTTGGCGCCGTTGCCGGGGACTTATTTATCTTTTATTATTAGTTTTGAGGTTAGATACCTTTACTTGTATCTAATTTTCTTTTTACTTATTATTTTTGTTTTCTGGTTTCAGGTTCTCAGACACTTCATGAGACGAACTAGAAGTTTTGACCCAGTGATTGAAAGAACCATCAGACAGTTGAGAATGGAAAGGCAAGAAGGCCAAGAAGCAATCGTTAACATGAAACCTGAACCTTTGGAGGTTGCACCACCAATTCCCATTCGAGACAGAACCATTCCGGTGGTTGATGGCCTCATTTCCTGTATTGTACTTCCTCCTTTACCGGCAAATGCAGGAGACATCAAAACTTGCATTCAGATGATTCAACAGTCAGTTCAGTTTGGGGGGAATGCAACTGAAGATCCTAATGCCCACATCAGCAACTTCCTGGAAGTTTGCGACACTTTCAATTACAACCGAGGAGCTGAAGAAGGTATGAGACTGCGAGTTTTTCCATACTCCTTGAAGGACAGAGCTAAAGCTTGGCTACATTCACTACCAGCTGGTTCCATCAAAACTTGGAACACTCTAGCCACCAAATTCCTTGCAAAGTATTTTCCACCAGCTAGAACAGTAAAAATGAGGAATGACATCACATCCTTTGTACAACAAGATTCAGAATCTCTTTATGAAGCTTGGGAAAGGTACAAAAATTTGCTCCGAAAATGTTCTCACCATGATATTCCAAAATGGCTTCCAGTCCAAACTTTCTATAATGGACTTTCTGGACTGATGAGAACCACAATCGATGCTGCTGCTGGAGGAGCTTTGATGGCAAAAGGAGAAGATCAAGCCTGGGACCTAATTGAAGAAATGGCCAACAATAATTCCCTGTGGTCAACAGAAAGTAGCCTAATCCAAAGAATTGTAGGAATTTATGAAGTTGGTGCAAATACAGTAGTCAGTGCCAAGCTGGATCAGATATGCAAATTCATGAGACTCTCAACACTCAAAGCAATATTGGAGCCACAAGTTCACCATATAGAGGAGCACCAGAACCAAACCAACTTGAAGAAATGGTGAATTATGTCAACAATTTCAACAGATAGGGGAACAATCCATATTCCAACACCTACAACCCAGGATGAAGCAATCATCCCAACTTTTCATGGAGCAATAATTTAGGGTAAAAGAACTATCCACCACCTGGATTCCAGCAACAGAACAAAGGCCAGGAGCATGAAAAAGAACCAGTAATGGCAGAAGTGCTAGCCTAGTTAAAAAAATATGAAGCTATGTTTCAAAGTCAATCAGCTTCTATCAAAGCACTGGAGAATCAGATTGGACAACTGGCCAATGCTCAGAGTTACAGACCGCTAGGAAATCTTCCCAGCAACACCGAACCTAATCCAAAGAACCGATTGAAGGAGTAATGTCAAGCCATCACCTTGAAAAGTGGTACTGAAATAAAAAAAAGATGTTGGAATCAAGGCATCCAAAGAAGAAGTTCCAAAAGAAGCAGAGCAACAGATGGAGGAGAAAGAAGCAAAGGAAAAAGAAAAGATCACTCCACCTCCACCTTTTCCTCAGCGTCTTCAGAAAAGCAAACTGGACAAACAGTTTGCACGATTCCTAGAGGTGTTCAAAAAGCTGCAATCAATATCCCATTTGTAGAAGCATTGGAATAAATGCCCAGCTATGTCAAATTCATGAAAGACATTCTTTCACGAAAATGGAGATTGGGAGATTACGAGACAATAGCATTGATAGAAGAATACAGCGCCATCATTCAGAGGAAACTTCCCCAAAAGTTGAAAGATCCTGGCAGTTTCACAGTCCCATACACCATTGGAGAACATTATATCGGTAAGGCTTTATGTGATTTAGGTGCAAGTGTTAGCTTAATGCCTTTTTCTATTTACAGGAAACTACAAATTGGAGAAGCAACGCCTACCTCAGTTTCAATACAACTTGCTGATCGAACGCTCGCTTTTCCGAGAGGAGTCGTTGAAGATGTGCTGGTCAAAGTTGACAAACTTATTCTTCCAGCAGATTTCATCATCCTTGACATGGAAGAAGATAAAGACGTTCCTATCATTCTTGGGAGACCATTCTTAGAAACAGGTCGAACTGTGATTGATGTACAAAAAGGAGAACTAACCGTGAAAGTTCAGGAGCAAGAAGTTACCTTCAATGTTTTCAAATCCATGAAATTCCCGAGTGATGAAAAGGAAGAAGAATGTTTCAGAATGATGTTATTGATAGTATCATTCAAGATACTAATACAAGTCCCACGGAAAAACTTGAAGCTTGCATCACCAACATGACTGATAGCGAGTTAGATGCTGAAATCATGGAATGTGTCAACTATCTTGACAAGCCATTTCGTTTCAAAGCGACAACACCAGATGAAAGTCTGGAACTCCCGAACAAAGATCAAATCAAGCCATCGATTGAAGAACCACCACAGTTGGAGTTGAAGTTACTTCTGAGTCATCTCAGGTATGTATTTCTTGGAAACTCTTCTGAATTACCTGTTATTATTTCTTCTTCTCTAACATTGGAACATGAAGAAAATTTACTAAGAGTGTACATGAGCATAAGAAAGCCATTGGATGGACTATAGCTGACATTCGAGGAATTAGTCCATCTTTTTGCATGCACAAGATCCTGATGAATGATGAGTAAAAGCCCACAGTGGAGCATCAACAGAGACTTAATTCAATCATGAAGGAAATCGTGAAGAAAGAAATCATCAAATGGTTGGATGCTGGCATCATTTACCCCATCTCAGACAGTACTTGGGTGAGTCCTATGCAATATGTGCCAAAGAAAGGAGGAATTAATGTGGTCACCAATGAAAAGAATGAGCTGATTCCAATAAGAATAGTGACTGGATGGAGAGTATGCATGGACTACCGAAAGCTGAACAAAGCCACAAGGAATGACCATTTTCCGCTGCCATTTATTGATCAGATGCTGGACAGACTAGCGAGACATGACTACTACTATTTTCTGGATGGATATTCAGGGTACAACTAAATTTCCATCACCCTAGAAGACCAGAAGAAAACCACTTTTACATGTCCCTATAGTACTTTTGCTTTTCGCAGGATGCCATTTGGATTATGTAATGCCCCAGCCACATTTCAGCGTTACATGATGGCCATTTTCTCGAACATGCTAAAACAGAGTATGAAGGTATTCATGGATGATTTCTATGTGTTTGGAGACTCTTTGACCACTGATTGTAAAATCTGGAACATGTGTTACAAAAGTGCGAAGACACAAACCTGGTACTTAATTGGGAGAAATTCCACTTCATGGTGCATAAACGTATTGTTCTTGGACACTAGATCTCACAAAAGGCATCGAGGTAGACAAAGCCAAGATCGAGACAATTGAAAAACTACCTACACTAACATTTGTCAAAGGAATCCGGAGTTTTCTTGGTCATGCTGGTTTTTACAGGAGATTTATCAAAGACTTTTCCAAGATTGCAAAACCTTTTTGCAATCTTCTGGAAAAGGATGTGCTTTTCAACCTCACCAAAGAATGCAAAGAAGCTTTTGAAATCTTGAAATTGAAGCTGGTCTCTGCTCCCATTATAGTAGCACCAGACTGGACCCTTCTATTTGAGGTGATGTGCGATGCTAGTGATTTTACTGTAGGTGTAGTTTTAGGACAACGCAAAGTAAAAATTTTCGACACCATTTACTACTCCAGCAGAACTTTGAATGAAGCTCAAATCAACTACACAACCACTGAAAAGAAGTTGCTTGCAGTTATTTTCGCTTTCGACAAATTCCGCTCTTATCTACTGGGTCCCAAAGTGGTGGTCTACACAGATCATTCAGCAATCAAATATCTGATCGCAAAGAAAAATGCCAAACCCAGATTGATCCATTGGATACTTCTTATGTAAGACTTCGATGTGGAGATTCGAGACAGGAAAGGGACAGAAAACCAAGTGGCAGATCATCTATCGAGGCTCGAGAATGGAGAAACAGCTGGCAAAGAACTGTCAATCAAAGAAAATTTTCCAGATGAGCAGCTGTTTGCAATGAAACAGCATGATATCCCTTGGTATGCTGACAATGTCAATTACATTGTATCAGGAAAATGGTTGTTGGAATGGACAACTCATCAACGGAAGAAGTTCTTCAAAGAAGTCAAACACTATATCTGGGATGAACCGTACCTGTTTAAACGCTGTGCTGATCAATTATTAAGACGGTGTGTTCCACATGAGGAAGTCAACAATGTTTTGCAGCACTGCCATTCATCACCATATGGCGGACACTTCAGTGGGGACAAAACTGTAGCAAAAGTCCTTCAATCAGGTTTGTTCTGGCTCACTCTTTTTAAAGATGCTTATCTTTTTGCTCTTTAATGTGACAGGTGCCAGAGAACGGAAAATATTTCGAGGAGAAATGAAGGACCATTGCAAAACATTCTAGAAGTGGAGATATTCGATGTGTGGGGTATTGATTTTATGGGACCCTTTGTTCCATCATTCGGAAACCTGTACATACTGGTTGCTGTAGACTAAGTCTCTAAATGGGTTGAAGTAATTGCACTGCCATCCAATGATTCAAAAGTAGTGATCAAATTTATTAAAAATAATATTTTCACTCGGATCGGAACACCTCGGGTAATTATCAGTGATTATGGCTCACATTTCTGCAATAAATATTTTGATGCACTCCTATCCAAATACGGAGTTACTCATAAGGTTGCCACAACCTACCATCCACAGTTAAATGGACAGGTTGAGGTTTCAAACAGGGAGATCAAAAGAATCTTGGAGAGAACCGTTGGATCAATAAGGAGGGACTGGTCTACAAAATTGGATGACGCATTATGGGCATATCGTACAGCTTACAAGACACCCATTAGTATGTCCTCATATCGATTGGTGTTTGGTAAAGCATGTCATCTGCCAGTTGAGCTTGAACACAGATTCACAAGCTGCAGGAGAGAAAAGACTCCACCAACTCAATGAATTGGAGGAATTTCGCCTACAGGCTTATGAGAATGCCAAATTTTATAAGGAAAATACCAAGAAATGGCATGACCAAAAAACAGTGCACAGACAGTTGGAACCAATGCAGCAGGTGTTGTTGTACAACTCGAGGTTGAAACTTTTCCCTGGAAAGTTGAAATCAAGGTGGTCAGGTCCATTTGTGATCACTCAAGTTTTACCATATAGAGCTGTTGAGTTACTGGATCCCAATACCAACAACACATTTAAGGTTAACAGTCAGCGTGTCAAGCACTACTGTGGGGAATCATTTGAGCAACAAAAAGAAAGTGTCACACTTTCAAATCCAACATAACATTCGGGTGGTCACGTCTAGCTAAAGACATTAAACTTAGCGCTCGCAGAGAGGCAACCCATGTAATTTTTGTATATATTATGATTTGGTGTTATTTTATTCTGTGTGTTTAGTTTTTACAAATTAAGTCATTTCAAGATGGAAGAAGCTCTCGTAAATCTTCACAAACAATTTCCTTCTCTCCCTCAAAAATCTCTGATGAAAGTTTACAAAGCTCGTTTGGAATGGATGAGACTACTGATGATCAAAGGTATTCCCACTGATATTCATTGGGTAATCAAAACACGGATCCAATTAGCATGTGAGTATTCTGATTCTTGTAATTCTTATTTGCCTGGTTTTGGAAGAAGCACCTATGCAAAGAAACGAAGAGCTAAGCAAATGGGTGTTTGTTACAAATGTGCACGCTGGAATTGCAATACTCGTTGTCGTTCTTTAGGAATGGTGTCTGATAATCACGAAGACAAAATTAAATTCATTAGGGATGGTTTCAGTAAGAAGTCTTTAGATGATATATCTTTGAATCTTGAGACGCATCCCAGTGGATATGTTATATTGCCATTCGCAAATTACATACACAATTCCAAAAGGAAAGACAACAGTTAAGTCTTGGGAATCTGACTCAAAAAGACCATGTTTGCCAATTTATAAGAAAATTTGATGGGAAGTTTGTCCCTGACGCATAGATGTCAATCAAGCTGTTAAGCTTCTTGTACATATTATATCTCTTTGTCTTTTCCTAATAATCATGATTTGTTTTGTTGTTTTCTTTTATTTCCTCCGATAGGATCCAGACCTTTTTGACTATCACGATTTATTTTACTGTTTAACTAATAATTGTCATTTGGCAGGTACCAGTGCTATTATTTTACTCACCCTTTTCAGGTGTTATAAATTCAATTCATCATTGCACTTTTTGAAGACATCCAGAGTAAAACATGGAAGCCACTTCAAGAAGACGAGTTGAAAACATCTGTGTGTTTTACAGTACTAGTGTTGGTGTAAAGCCATAATATATAGCAGCATCACAAGAATTGGGTCGAGTCTTAGCTGCAAGGAATATGCACTTAGTATATGGCGGAGGCAATCTTGGACTTATGGGAATCATTTCAAAAGCCGTTTAGGAGGGTGGCAGTCCAGTTCTGGGAATCATCCCAAAAACCTTGGCAGAGGCAAATCTTGTTGGACCATCAAACGGAGAAGAATTAATTGTGCCAGGTATGTCTGAACGACTGGTAGAAATTGTTAACCGTGCTGATGCTTTTATTGCTTTGCCATGTGGATTGGGCATATTAGAGGAAATTTTTACAGTATTATCTTGGGCAAACTTGAACATACACCAGAAACCATTTGGATTGTACAATGTTGAAGGATATTATGATTTTCTTTGTGTATTTCTTGATGATGCCCAGAGAAATGGGTTTGTGACAAAACCTATGAAAGAACTCATCTTCACTGCCAGAACTGCCCCAGATTTAATTGATCAAATATTAGCATTTGAACCACAAATTGACCCTATCATTTCAAAGATAAATTGGTCTGAGGAGGATCGTGGTAAAAGACGTCGGATTAATCTGGACCTTAACCTTTAATTTTCTGTAGAATCTCAGCTAACCATGTATTATCTTCTAAAAACTCTTCTTCTACTGTTTAAGACATTGGGGACAATATCTCATTTAGGTTTGGGGGAGGGAATTAGTTGATTAGGTTCTTATTTTTAGCTTTTGTGCTGTTTTTATATTTAGTTCAAAATTTTTCGAAAAATATAAAAAAATTGAAATTTTTTCAAAAATTACAAAAAATATTTTGCGTTTTTGTGTTTTTATGCTGACTAAAAATGTGAAATTGGTGAGAGATAGCTGTGTAAGGAATTTCCACTCCTGAGACGTATTTCAAACCTATTTCGAAACAAATTAATTTTTGTTTATTTCCTTTTGAATTACTTAATTTGTAAATTCTCCATAAAACTGACTTAAATAGATCTTCATATGCTTAGTTGGCAGGTATTATCAACATACATAGTAACATACGGACATTAGCAATAATTGAAAAGTTTGTAATATTCAGTGCTCTAGTTCAATTGGAGGAAGTATCTCAAAAAGTGATGGAGTTAAAAAAAATCATCTGAAATCCGAGTTATTAAGTCTGTAAGGGTGTTTTAACACATAGTGCCATAAAGCCAACTGGTTTGGGAGTCATTGGCCCAAAGCTCGCTACATCCAAAGCTCGCTACATGGATCAAGGATGTTGCATATATATATATATATATATATATATAATATATATATATATATATATATATATATATATATATCTGAAGTTTGGGTAATTAAGTCCGCAAGGGTGTTTTAACACCTGGTGCCCTAAAGCCAATTGGTTTGGGAGCCACCGACCCAAAGCTCGCTACATAGACGGAAGGTATTGTATATAAATAAAAAGTCAAAATTCAAAAATCAAAGAAAAAATCAGAAAAATTATTCCATTGCTACAAAAAGGTGTGAATTCTGATAAAACTTTAGGACAAAAATATTACTCTCTTATCAACTATACTTATGACTGTTGTAGGCAAAAATAAGTTGATTAATATTTTGTTGGCTGTGTATATGGAGAATGGTAAAAATAATTGGAGAATTTACTTATTCAAAAATTTAGAAAGAAACAAAACAACTAGTAACTTGGAGTAGAAGTTTCACCTGATTAGTCACTAACTTCTTTATTCTTTTTTCTATTGTCTTTTTGCTTTTGTTTGCATTAGTTTCACTACATTTTTTACTTTTATAAAATGTTTATGGGTATCATTACTGTAAACCCTCACTAGACTACAACTCGTCCACTAGGGACACCTAGGGGTTTAAAGGCTTGTTGCATACGCTAAATACAACCGTGATCCCTACGAAAGTGGCTTAGTTAAATTTTATTTATGTTATTTTATTTTGTGTTTTGCTCGAGGACTAGCAAAATGATAGGTCTGGGGGTATGATGAGTGGTAAATCTATCATTATTTCTCACTCATTTAACCTAATATTTTATGTAATTTCTTGAGTTTTGTGAATATTTTGATGTGTTTTGTGTTATTTTGTAGATAAATAAAGTTTCAGGACATTCTAGAGGTGATTTGGAGTAAAGCAGTGAAAATTAGCAAAAGGGCATTTTGGTAATTTGGTCACTTCGCGACGCCTAACGTGCGCCGAGTCCTGCTAACGTGCACCGGTTCACAAGTCAGAATTTGAGAAGTTTGACTTTGCTAACGTGCGTCGTGCCACGTGTCACCATCACAACTGATCTGCTAACATGCGCTGTGCCACGTGTTATCATCCTATGATGCCGACAATCACCATCTACGCTAAAATGCACCATGCCACGTGTCAAAATCTCAGCGGATCACGCTAACGTGCTCTTGGACATGTGTCGCCATCACATGTTACCGACATCAATAAATCAACTACCGACATAAGAGTGACATGTGTCACGATCTCGCGGAGCCAAGCCAACACGTGTCGAAGATCTACGTGCGTCACGAAGTGCAAAGTCTTGCGCATCACGACGCCCAGAGCCCACCGAGGCCTATAAAATCGCTCGATGTTTCAGTTATAGAGGTACCATTCTCTCTGAATTCTCTGATGTAAATAGGGAGTTCACTTCTTAGTTTTTTTAAATTTAAGTTTTGTAATTAATTTTTAATTACGTTTTGTAATAGTAATTTACTTTTATAATAGTAATAGTAATTTATTTCCTTTTAACCTTTACAGTTTTTACTATTCAACCATGAGGAGGTAACTTCTCCCTACTAAGGTGAAAGGTAATTCTTTTACTATTGCTAGTTAGATTAATCTCCCTTAAATATAATATATAAACTATTTAAAACCTGACTTAATGAGGATACCGCCAGATTGGTCGGTTGGTAATTAAATTTTCTTACCGCCTACATGGCAGGTTATTTTGGTTCCGCCTTTATGGCTGGTTGAACTTAATTTGACTTAATCAGGTTACCGCCTCTATGGCTGGTTGGTAATGCTATACAAGTTTATATATTATATTATGAGAGATATCTAAATAGTAAATAGTAGAAGTAATTCTTTTACCTTAGCAATTTATTGTAATTTACTTTCACCTTTTACTTTATCGTAATTACTTTTCAGCATTTTTACTTTATGTCTTTTATTTCACTAGTTTTAGTTATGTGTCGTAACTAAGTTAGTTATTTGGGGTGTGGTGAACTCCAATATCACCGGTTTATAAGGGGTTAGATTATAGTTTGGGTAATATAAAGATTTATTTATTGAGTCTTAATCTTAATGCTTTTTAATTAACTGGCCATTAATAAAATTGATTAGGTAAACTTAAAATGAAGTTGGAAAAGAGATTTTAGGTTTAAGACTTAGACTCAACAGCCCACGATCTTCCTTGAGGATAGATAACCCTTTAATAGATTTCCTTACAGGATAGGAATATACCTGTCGGGCGGGGGTAGCCATAAATTGGAACTTAATCTTAATGAATCTAGGTAATTTGGTTGCATAGACATATGGTTCAATTGGATTATACTATGTATTTGTAATTGACCATCGGAATAGGCTTTTACATAATTTAGTGTTCCAGGTTAATAAATCATTATTTTACCCAACTATAAGATAACCACTTCATCTTTTTAATAATATTGGAATAAATCACAACCCTGGATTGTTTTATAAATTTGAATTTATCTTAACCTACTTTTGCGAAATTTTATTTACTTGTTTTTAAATTTAGAATCATCACCATTTCAAATCAATCAATCAACCTGTTAGATACCAGTAATCATTTGGCCTCATAAAATTAATAGTTTAGGTATTAAGTCTTCGTGGGATCGATACTTTTTATACTACTTGAACGATACGTGCGCTTGCGTTATACACCGGTCAATGATGCGTGATCGAATTTACAGGATTTGAGTCCTGCGCTTCTGCTTGCTCCCTGTATGTGGTCGATGCTTCCACAAAATCCTGAAACACGCGTAATTACTCTAATACCCATTTTCCAATGCTTCCTAACAACAAAGTAAAAAATAATTAAGATTAAACATATGATAATTTAGCCGAGTTAACAGCGTTCAAAGTACACTTTCATGCACTTATCACAACCCTCAATCAGCTTATTACTAGTCTAGAAATTCAAGCATAAACAGAAAATAAGAATTAAACTAAATAAATAAAAACTATCTAAACCATTTTGGTAGGTATAACGATTGCATTTGGCATATGCAACAAGCCTTTAAACCCTAGGTGTTCCTAGTGGACGAGTTATAGTTTAATGATGGCTTACAGCGATGATACTCACAAACGTCATGCAAAATATATACAATCATGTAAAAATAAAATAAAATAGTCCCAATAGTTACACATATGATTGTCCTCAAAGAATGCCCAGTAATGAAACCAGAGAACTTTCAAAGTACTCAATGCAACTCAAATCTAAGTCTTTGAAAAATCATCTAAGCCAGACTCACTGTGTGTGTGGGGAAAGGTTCATTCACAACTTTATTCCTTGTTAAGCAAACTCAATGATTTCATTTAAAAATTAGGATCAATAGGTCAAACCAATCTAGATGTCTAAATTAAGCTATGTCATTGCTTTTCTGTGCTCAATATGGTATGATTTTCTTTTTCTTTTCTTTTCTGGTCTCTTTTAACTTTTCATTTTGAACTTTTTTATTTTTCTTTCTTTTTTTTTTTTGAACACACCTACCCTTTAAGGTAGCATTTCTCCTCATGGTGGTCCTAATACTTGCCCATGGGTAGCTTCACGCTTATCTATTATAGGTAGTTTATATTCTTTCTTCAAACTTTTCTTTTATTTTCAACCATACCACAATTCATAACACAAGCAAATCATGATAGACATCTATGCAAACGGTCATTCATTGACATGCAATTTCTTCAACTAGTCACCTTGCCAACTATTAAGATTTTCACTGCTAAAAACCTATAATTAAGTGCTTACGAATCTAACATAGATCAACTACTCAAAGTATCAGATAAAAGTACATCAGGAATTTATCGTTTCTAAGTTTTCATACTAAAGCAAACAATGTCATCATTGGACTTATGCTTAACAATTAAGGACTAAAAACAAACAAAACAAAATATTTTATTTTTATTTTTTTATAACAGATAATATCATGCGCATGCATACACCCCCACACTCAAAGCTTGCATTGTCCTCAATGTAAGATAAATGTTAAGAAAAAGAATTAAGGAACAACACTACCAGGAGCGGAGTTGATCAGGTTCCTGGTGGAAAAACTTTAGTTGTGTGGCTGTGTAGGTTGTGCTAAAACCTACATAAATAACAGATGCAAGGGTTGCTCCCCGCTAGAGCTAAGTTTAACGTCTTCAGCCAGACGTAACCACTTAGATTGTCATGGTTGTTTCCATGTTGTGAACTGATGAAGGCATGAATTTCTGTCTAGCTACAGCATTTTATCCATTAATCCCCCAGGGTGTGGTGGGTGACATTATAAGTTGCACATGTGTAAAAATTATTTCACCCTCATTTTTAGCTTCCTAGGTATCCTTTTCTTTTCTTCCTTTTACGATTCTTTATGGGCAATTTCAAAATGATAGCTTCATGAGACCATTCCTGCAATTAATAAGTGTTGGACAGTTATGACCTATAGTGTCACTGTTTGTAAAAGACATTGTGTTTTTGTACAAAATTAACTATGTAGTAATGAAATTACCTTTTATCGTTTTGTATTTATTTACTTTGATATATAAATGGTAAAAGTCCTTATGATTAGTTCCAGATTGAGATGATATGAGACGGTATCAATCCATAAAGGTTTAATCATTAAACATCCATAGTCGTAGTATTATCGAGACTGGACATCGATAATGCGAAATAGACTAGTATTGCACTTGTGCGCGTTGTGAGGGCATAACGGCATAGTTCTCATATATTTAAGTATTGGATACTTATACAAGTGCGATAGGAGGTCTTGTTTTACCGATGGTACGAAAAACAGATTCGCTCTGGATAGACCCCGCAGAATCCCATTGGTAGTATGTATATGTGTCTATGAGAGTCTGTATCAGGGTAGGTGTATTTGGTCTTAACCTGAGACTTGCATCGCTAGTACTTACGACAATCGATACGCTTTGGTTTTGGTCGTCCAGGACTTTAACAGGTTCTGTGTACGGCTCTTCTGGGTTTATTGAGAATTGTAGTGTATTGGATGTGATGTCAAGACGGAAGTATCACTTCAGACATATGGAGTGATGATCACGCAGGGATTCAGAACTAGTTCTCTATTGTGTTGCAATCATCGGGATAATATGACCAGGTCAGGATTATCCGATTCAAAGAGACTAGTTGCTTGATATCCGATATGTGCTTCCTACGGGACAGACACTATTCCAGTCACAGGCCTTGCACGTGAACATCAGATACTGGATCGCTATACGCTATACTACGTATACTACGCTTGATATAGATCGTATATTCCATTAAGAATATTTCTGGAGAATTGGGTAGGCATGACGCTTTGCTAGAAGCCAACCTTGTCTCGTAAATTGGTAAAAACGTAGTACTAGGTACGTACGTGTTCGGATAGTCCGACGACCGGATTTACTGCCAACATATCCAGGGATCTCTTGGGTCTCTTCCCGAAGATTCACCGATGACGTATGATTCGAACTTAATTAATCTGTGATTAATTACGGAGAGACTTTATCTTGGATAAAGTACTATTTGAAGAGAGAGAAAGATTAATTTGGAATTAATTGATAAAATAATATATTC
Organism: Zanthoxylum bungeanum; assembly: GCA_019454045.1. Classification (NCBI taxonomy): domain Eukaryota; kingdom Viridiplantae; phylum Streptophyta; class Magnoliopsida; order Sapindales; family Rutaceae; genus Zanthoxylum; species Zanthoxylum bungeanum. Next base: position 204,591 of record SKCR01038176.1, on the reverse strand, counting down.
GATATATTAAACGAAATTAGATTTCGACGCGGAATTAAAATTAGATTTTAATTCGGGAAAACGAGTAATTTAGAATTAATTCGTTAGCGACGTGAATAGTAATTTTGCTAGGCAAAATTATTTAATTAAATTTGATTTAATTACGTCGCGATGAAAGTTCGTTAATTCGGAATTAGCGAACTCGAGCCCGAGAGTATTTATGGGACCACTCGCAATTTGAATCGAGTGGGGCCTATATGTCATATCAACTATCACATCACTTGTCACTTTAAATTAGCTTTTTAGTGATGGGTTTTGGTGAGGTTGGTGGTGACTTATTCAACACTCCATTTGATGTCTTGATTGACCTTTACCAAACCAAGTTTGGTATATCAAATTTTTGATTTTTGAAATCATTTACACAATTCATTTTCTCTCTCTCATTGCCGAAATTAGTAAGCATTTTTCCTCTCCCTCACTTATTCTTCTCTTGGTCGAATCTTGATGAAGAAAGTATAGAAATGTTGTTGCAAAATTTCACTTGGCTAGCACCTTCAAAGAATCATTACAAGGTGTTAGGGAAACCAATCCCAAAAGCTTGGAATACTCTCAAAAGCTTGGAGCTTGGAGATCAAAGACAAAGGACCTCCTTGCCCGAATACAAAGGGAATTTTTTTTGTTGTTTGACGCATCCAAAAGCCGATCAATATAGGTGTGTTTCCGCCACTCTTCTTTGATCATTCATTCACATTTTATGCTTATATTGATCTTGGGACTAATCTAGAAACCCAATAATGGTATCAGAGCCAATTTGAGCATGAAATGAATTAGGGTAAAATTTGGGTAAAATCAATTTGAGCATGATTTGATAAAATTGATTGATTGAGTATGCTTGAATGATGATATATTGAAGTTGTATATGATCAATTTCATGAAATATTGATTGGATCAAATTTTTACCGTATACATGGCTTGGCCGAATGGTGACTTTACCCTAGGGTCATGGTATTTTTTATTTCTTAGATCATTAGATGACTTGAAATGATTGGGAAATGTTGATTTAAAATTCAATCGGATTGAAAAACGAAATCAGACAAAATTACCCTACATTACCGTGACCTTACTAGCATGTAATGACTTGATTTTTTGATTCAAAAATGTTAGACATAAGTTGAACAAAAGAATACATAATTAATTGATTAAATTGTATTTTGGAAATATTAATTTAGATAATTAATTGATGTATTACACTTTAATTAATTGAATTATAAAATCTGGAATTATAAAATTTTATTAATTGGGCTTGATTATAAATTGGGTTTGAAATTGTTGTATTTGGGCATAGTGGGCTTGGTTGGGCCAAGTTGGTTTAGGCCAATTGGATTGGATCCAAATTGGGCCTAAATCATTCCATTAAGTCCAAATATAACAAATGGGCTTTAAAAGTTTAATTGGGCCTTATGGGTCGAAATTGGTTTCTTGGCAAATGAGGGTGATTCCTTAATTGGGCTTGGTAATTGGGTTTGACCCATATTGACCAAAGCTCATGCCTTATGAAATCAATTGAAAGCCCATCGGACTTTAATTAAACAAACATTGGATGTTAGTTGGGCTTTGAGACACGATAAGATTAGTTTGGAATCTAAGTCGTTAAACCGCATTAAAAAGTGTAGTTATTTAATTTGGAATTAAATAAATGAATTAGTATTGAATACGAATTAAATTAGATTTAACGAGTAGTTCGATATAATTCAAGAATTCGTACTTTGAGTACTTATTCTCAAATGAGTTGGACTCGCGTAAAATCAAATCGTTGTTTGAACATTGGATGATCACATAATTCAAAGATTAATTAATTGGATTAGATTGATTGAATTGCATGCTATGAATGAATACATGGATGTGTTGAATGAATAGCGTATATCGGATGGTTATTAGAGGGAAAAGGGCAATTTTGGAAATTGTTGTAAATTTAGAATTTATTAAATTGGACCTGCGTGTCCAGCCTTATCTCTCATTGATTCTTTGTATTCTCTTCTCACCTAATTCCCCTCAATGTTAATGAGGTTTCTCTTATTGTATTATGTAATTGGGTAGAAGTAGAATAGTGCTAGCCGGGGAGAGGAAAAAGAGTGATTTGTTCTAGGAACAATCTATTAAATATCCATCCATATATCGTTATTAATTTATTATTTGCGCCTTATTATACTTTTAGAATGCATGCTTAAGGGTGTATGATGAGACCTTAACAAAGATAATTAATTGGTTGCTAATTACGCGAAAAACCCTCAAAATATATTAAGCGTTTTTCCTTCCATTGAGTGATTCTTACTAAAGATCCAAAGTTGGCATTGGTTTGTTGGCCAAAGTCAAGACCTTTTTTCAATTGCGAATGTGTTTGAATAATGAAGGCTTTGTTCCACATCGTTGTCTTGTCCAAGTTGTGATTTGTTGGCCAAAGTCAAGATCACTTCTTGTCCATCGACATTGATTACGAAGCTTTCCATGTCAATGGGTCCCGTTTAACTAAATCATTAAGCTTGTTGTGCCAAAGCCAAGGCTTAGTTGATTCAGAGGAAAAAGGTTAGGAAAATATATTGGATATATTGGCATATATATTGTATATATGTTTCGGACTTGGAGGTCCACCTACCGAATCTAGGAATTGGATGAGATCTAATTGATCTTCGAGATCTACCCAGTTAAATATCATACAGCTTGTTGGCCAAGGTCAATATTGTGTGTTATTTAACGGGATTCTAGCCCACTAGGAAATTGGGTTTCCCGAGTACTCGACAGAGGGTTAGAGGCTCGTCGAAAAATAGTGGGAGGCTAGTATTGAATTTGCAATTTCGTTCAGATACTTAGCTTTACGCGCTTTCAAATTATTTCGTCAAATTATTTTATTAGTTGGACTAATACAATATTATTTTTCTTGTAACAGTTAGCTGTACCCAAATATTTTTGATTAGATAGTTAGACTATCGTAATCAAGATGACGGGAAAGGGCAGTGTCTGAGACATTATCATGGGTGAAATGTCTTTAAGGGCACAAACTTTTCGGATTGGGAAATGAATCTGAGGATAGTCCTTGGATCCGAGTGGCTGCTATATATTATAGAGACACCTTTTGGGCCTAAGCCAAGACCTAATCAGTTACTTGAGCTGGAGCTTTGGAAGACTCACAGCGATGACAACTCTACTGCTCAGTCTATTATGCTTGCTGCTATGACTCAGCATTTCCGTCGACAGAATAAAGACTTGGATCCCTATAACATGTTGGCGAGGTTGTACGATCTTCACCGATCTAACCGTAGATCGCAAAGATATGAGTTACAGAACAAGCTCTTCCGTGCACGTATGTCAGAAGGCAAGTCTGTTGAGTCCCATGTGGCAGAGATGATAGCTGACATTGATGAGCTGACTCAGATGGGGATAGTCTTTGAGACTGAGACTTCCATAGATTTGATCTTGTAGTCTCTCCCCGACACTTGGAGATGGTTTATCATCAACTATAACCTGATGAACCAAGATGATACTCTTGGAGAGTTGATGTCTATTCTGAAGGAAGCTGAGAAGGAGTATGTCAAGGGAAATAAGCGCGAGGCACACTTTGCTTCAACATCTCAGTCTCACAAGGCTTGGCCTAAGGTGACTGATGGTGTTAAGAAGAAGAAGCATAAGAGAAAGGGCAAGGCCAAATCGTCAAAGGCTTCTGGGAAGCCTAAGGATAAATTTCAGGATGTTTGCCTCCAGTGCGGCAAGTGTGGTCACCGGAAGCGTGACTGACGTGAGTACAAGGCGCTCCAGAAGGAGATTAAAGCGGGAAAGACACCGGCTTCAGGTATGTTTGTTATTGAAATAAACATGACTACTTCTAGTTTTAAAAATTGGATTTTTGATTCTGGTTGTGGTACTCATATATGTACTGATGTGCAGGATCTGCGGATTAGCATGAGACTAGCCTCAGGGGAGATTGATCTACGCGTCAGAAATGGGACACCAGTCGCCGTTTTGGCCGTTGGCACTTTTGTTTTAGAACTGCCCTCAGGGCATGTACTTGAACTATCTGACTGTTATTATGTACCTAGTTTGACTAGGAATATTATTTCTGTATCTATGTTAATCCAAAGTGGGTATACTTTTGTATTCAGGAACACTGGGCGTTTTGTGTATAAAAATGATGTAGAAATTTGCACTGCTATTGCAAATAATGGTCTTTATATTTTGAATATAAATCAATCTCAAACATATAATATAACAAACAAAAGGCTTAAAATGAGTAACAAAGATGAAACTTACATGTGGCATTATCGTTTGGGACACAATAACAAGACTCGCATATCCACACTTTCGAAGAGTAGGTACTTGGACGGATTTGATCCAAATTCATATGACGTCTGCGAATCTTGCTTATTAGATAAAATACCTAAATCACCTTTTAGCGGTAAAGGTGAACGCGCCACCGAACTATTAGCCCTCGTTCATAGTGACGTATGTAGGCCCATGTCTAGCTAGGCTAGAGGTGGATATGAATACTTCGTAACCTTTACGGATGATGCATCGCGTTATGGTTATGTGTATCTTATGAGACATAAGTCGGAAACTTTTGAGAAATTCAAAGATTTTCGACATGAAGTTGAAAAACAGACCGGTAAGAGTATAAAGACATTACGGTCGGACCGTGGTGGCGAATACTTGATCAATAAGTTTCTAGATTACTTGAAAGAATATGGTATTCTTTCACAGTGGACACCTCCTGGAACACAGCAATTAGACGGTGTGTCCGAACGGAGAAACCGAACTTTGTTGGACATGGTAAGGTCTATGATGAGTCACACTGAGCTACCTATTTCCTTCTAGGGATATGCATTAAACAGTGCAATACTTATTTTGAATAAGGTTCCGTCAAAGTCTGTACAACAGACTCTGTATGAGATATGGACAAGAAAGAAATCGGGTTTCTCATTCCTGAAGATTTGGGGATGTTGGGAATACGTCAAACGTTTGGAAGGTACCAAACTTGAGCCCAAATCGGATAAATGCCTATTCATAGGATATCCTAGAGAAACCAAAGGATATTACTTCTATCATCCATAAGAGAACAAAGTATTTGCTGCTCTATATGCGGTTTTACTTGAGAATGAATTCCTAAATGCAGTGGTTAGTGGGAGGAAAGTAGAACTCGATAAAAGTCGGAGTGATACTGTTTCTGGCATAGAATCCTCAACGGAACAAGAACAGTCCATCCGGGATGAGACTATACCACAATCTTCGATTACACAAGGACCGCGTAGGTCAGAGAGAGTCAGGAAACAACCTGAGAGGTATGGGTTTCTGATCTCACCTCATGTAGATATTAATCTCATTGAGGATAACGAACCGGCTACGTATGAGAAAGCGATACAAGATATCGATTCTGTTTTATGGTAAGAAGCCATGAAGTCCGAAATTGGTTCCAAGTAGACCAACCAAGTTTGGACATTGGTTGATGCACCAGAAGGCGTAAAGCCTATTGGATGCAAATGGGTCTTCAAGAAGAAGACCGACATGGATGGCAACGTACAAACGTACAAAGTTAGGCTTGTAGCGAAGGGGTATCGTCAACGACATGGTGTCGATTACGATGAAACTTTCTCACCCGTTGCCATGATTAAATCCATTCGGATAATGCTTGCTATTGTTGCATATTTCGATTACGAGATATGGCAGATGGACGTTAAAACCGCTTTCCTTAACGGAAACCTTTTGGAGGATGTTTACATGCAACAGCCTGACGGTTTTATCATGCCTAGACTTGCAAACAAGGTTTGTAAGTTAAATCGATCCATTAATAGATTGAAGCAAGCATCGAGGTCTTGGAACCAACGTTTTGATGAGATCGTAAAAGAATATGCTTTCATTCAAAACGAAGATGATCCTTGTGTATATAAGAAGGTTAGTGGGTGAGCACTGACATTCATTGTCCTTTATGTTGATGATGTATTGCTTATTGGCAATGACATTCCCATGTTAATATCGGTGAAAGCTTGGCTTTCATTGAAATTCTCCATGAAAGATCTGGGAGAAGCAACCTTTATTTTAAGAATAAAGATCTATAGAGATAGATCTAGAAAGCTGTTTGGACTCTCCCAGAGTACGTACATTGACAAAGTGTTGAAGAGATTCAACATGGATCAGTCCAAGAGGGTACTGTTGCCAGTGTCACATGACGTCTATCTATCTAAGGACATGTGTCCTAAAACTCAAGATGAGAGAGACAACATGAGTCAGATACCATTTCCCTCGGCAGTCGGATCGATCATGTATGCCATGATATGTACGCGATCTGATGTCTCCTATGTTTTGAGCATGTGTAGTCGCTATCAGGCCGATCCAGGTGAAGGTCATTAGATGGCGGTTAAGAATATCCTTATGTATCTTATAAAGATGCTTTCTTAATCTATGGAGATGGAGAACTTGAGGTAACTAGATATACCGATGTAAGTTTCCAAACCAACAAAGACGACTGCAAGTCGCAATCCGGGTACATATTTTATTTGAATAACGGAGCAGTAATCTGGAAATCTTCCAAGTAAGTGACTGTTGCCGATTTAACGACAGAAGCGGAGTATATTACTGCAGCTGAAGCAGTAAAAGAGGTAATTTGGATCTGAAAATTCCTAATTGGATTAGGAGTAGTTCCGTTAGCAGCTGAGCCTGTTCCATTGTATTGTGACAATAATGGAGCTATAGCGCAGGCTAAGGAACCGCGGTCTCATCAACGGTCCAAGCATGTTCTTCGATTTCCATCTGATATGTGAGATCATACATCGTGGCGATGTGAAGGTCGAGAAGGTCGCATCAGATGACAACATTGCTGATCCGCTGACGAAAGCTATTCCTCAGTAAAAGTTTGAGCGACATGTACATAGTTCAGGTATTAGATGCTTGAGTGACTGGCTATAGGCCAAGTGGGAGATTGTTGGACAGTTATGACCCATAGCGTCACTGTTTGTAAAAGACATTGTGTTTTTGTACAAAATTAACTATGTAGTAATGAAATTGCCTTTTACCATTTTATATTTATTTACTTTGATATATAAATGGTAGAAGTCCTTATGATTAGTTCCAGATTGAGATGACATGAGACAGTATCAATCCATAAAGGTTTAATCATTAAACATCCCTAGTCGTAGTATTATCGAGATTGGACATCGATAATACGGAATAGACTAGTATTGCACATGTGCGCGTTGTGAGGGCATAACGGCATAGTTCTCATATATTTAAGTATTGGATACTTATGCAAGTGCGATAGGAGGTCGTGTTTTACCGATGGTATGGAAAACAGCTTCGCTCTGGATAAACCCCGCGGAATCCCATTGGTAGTATGTATATGTGTCTATGGGAGTCCGCATCAGGGTAGGTGTATTTGGTCTTAACCTGAGACTTGCATCGCTAGTACTTGCGAAAATCGATACTCTTTGGTTTTGGTCGTCCAGGACTTTAACAGGTTTTGTGTACGCCTCTTCTGGGTTTATTGAAAATCGTAGTGTATTGGATGTGATGTCAAGACGGAAGTATCACTTCAGATATATGGAGATGATGATCACGCAGGGATTCAGAACTAGTTCTCTATTGTGTTGCAACCATCAGGATAATATGACCAGGTCAGGATTATCCGATTCAAAGAGACTAGTTGTTTGATATCCGATATGTGCTTCGTACGGGGCAGACACTATTCCAGTCGCAGGCCTTGCACATGAACATCAGATACTGGATCGCTATACGCTATACTATGTATACTACGCCTGATATATATCGTATATTCCATTAAGAATATTTCTGGAGAATTGGGTAGGCAGGCGCTTTGCTAGAAACCAATCTTGTCTCGTAAATCGGTAAAAATGTAGTACTAGGTACGTATGTGTTCGGATAGTCCGACGACCGGATTTACTGCCAACATATCCAGGGATCTCTTGGGTCGCTTCCTGAAGATTCACCGATGACGTATGATTCGAACTTAATTAATCTGGGATTAATTGCGGAGAGACTTTATCTTGGATAAAGTACTATTTGAAGAGAGAGAAAGATTAATTTGGAATTAATCGATAAAATAATATATTCGATATATTAAATGAAATTAGATTTCGACGCAGAATTAAAATTAGATTTTAATTCGGGCAAACAAGTTAATTTAGAATTAATTCGTTAGCGATGTGAATAGTAATTTTGCTAGGCATAATTATTTAATTAAATTCAATTTAATTACGTCGCGACGAAAGTTTATTAATTTGGAATTAGCGAACTCGAGCCCGAGAGTGTTTGCGGGCCCACTCACATTTTGAATCGAGTGGGGCCCATATGTCATATCAACCATCACATCACTTGTCACTTTAAAGTAGCTTTTTGGTGATGGGTTTTGGTGAGGTTGGTGGTGACTTATTCAACACTCCATTTGATGTCTTGATTGACCTTTACCAAACCAAGTTTGGTATATCAAATTTTTGATTTTTGAAATCATTTACACAATTCATTTTCTCTCTCTCATTGCCGAAATTAGTAAGCATTTTTCCTCTCCCTCACTTGTTATTCTCTTGGCCGAATCTTGATGAAGAAAGTATAGAAATTTTGTTGCAAAATTTCACTTGGCTAGCACCTTCAAAGAATCATTACAAGGTATTAGGGAAACCAATCCGGAAAGCTTGGAATACTCTAAAAAGCTTGGAGCTTGGAGATCAAATGCAAAGGACCTCCTTGGCCGAATACAAAGGGAAATTTTTTTGTTGTTTGACGCATCCAAAAGCTAATCAATGTAAGTGTGTTTCCGCCACTCTTCTTTGATTATTCATTCACATTTTATGATTAATTTGATCTTGGGACTAATCTAGAAACCCAACAATAAGAGCATTAGTTGTAGCAAGAAAAGGTCTACCTAAGATTAGAGGAATTTTGGACTCAGTGTTAACCACATATTGGGTGTTTAAGATAAGGAAATCAACGGGGTAGTAGAATTTATCGATTTGAACTAGAACATCCTCAACTACTCCTCGTGGTGTTCTAATAGATCGGCAAGCTAATTGTAAAGATACTAATGTAGGTTTAATCTCACCAAGCCTTAACTGCACATAGATCGAATTGGCATGAGATTAACACTAGCACCTAAATCTAATAATGCCTGACCGAACTTATGTGTGCCAATGTGACAGGTAATGGTGGGACATCCCGGATCTTTATTTTTTGGTGGGGTTCTCTATTTCATTACTGCACTCGCCTGCTCTGTCAAGAATGTAATATTTTTCACATAATGTTTTTTCTTAATGGTGCATAGATCCTTCAAAACCTTCGCATAAGTGGGTACTTATTTTATCACATGTAACAGTGGAAGGTTAATCTTTACTTGCTTCAGAAATTCTAGGATCTCACCATTAGGGTCTAGAGCTCTCACAGTGGGCCTAAGTGCTTGTGGGAAAGGTACTCTTTGTTGGAACGGTGGCACTGGTTCTTCCTGATGGGTACCTCTACCACTATCTTTGGGGTCATCTATGGTGTTGGATATGGCCTGCAAGCATACCTTATTGCCACTCCTAGTGATTATGGCAATAATATTTTTTATATTGACTTCTTCGTGATCAACCTGTGCCATGTGTTGGCCTTGTGGGTTTGGTTGAGTCTGAGATGTGAATTTTCCTTGTTCATGCACACTTAGGACATTAGTTAACTTAGAGATCTGACTCTTAATCTCCATATTATCTTCAGCTACCTGAGCAATCAATGACTCAAACCTTTGATTTATTTTATTCTGTTATTCCTTAATCTCCTTTTAGGCTTCCACAAATGCTTTCATTGTATCCTCTAAATAATTCCTAGGAACGATATGTGTGTGATATTGAGGAGCACTATAACCTCTGGGTGGTCATGTTTGACTTGGCTGATGAGACTCCTACTTCCAACTAAGGTTGGGAAGGTTCCTCCAACTAGGATTATAGGTGTCTGAGTAAGGTGTGTAAGGCTTCTGGTATGTCCCTAATGCATGGCATTGTTCTTCATATGTCCCTATCATCTCACCATATACCAGACACTCTTGGGGCTCTAGATGGGTGAATGAATGCATGGTCTTGCTATCTCTGGCTTGTAAGGCTCCCATCTGTTTAGTTAATAGCTCAACATGTGCCCTAAGACTGTCATCTTCCCTAAAGTGGTGTAGGCTTCTGCTAGAAGAAGTAGGGTGTGTCCTATCAGTGCTATCCAAGGCATTTGTTCTAGTCCCTGTATGATATTTCTCAGCTAGTTCATCTAAATATTCGAATGCCTTATCAGTGTCTTTCCTTATAAACTCACCATTGCACATTGTCTCCCTGGAAACGGCGCCAAATTTTGATTACACCCAAAAAGTACTTGCAGTTATCACAATATAGTTGGGGTGTCGATTCATCAGAGAGATGGTTACAGGAACTAATTTACTCAAACAAAAACATTAGCAGTAACCTAATGAAAAGAAAGATTGAATTGATAATTAAAGTAGAGATTAATAAAAGTAATTAAAAGATATCAATAGAGAGAGGTAACAAAGCATCGAGAATTCCTCTTATATCAAACTGCTATATTCAGTTATTGATTCATGTTATTACTCAATTGAAACTTTCACATCCCAAATCAACAGTCAGAAGATATTCAGTTCTACACATATTCAAATTCTAAGATAATTAATGATTATTTTCTCTATGTTAACATCACACACAAAGTCATCGTTACGAGCTATCTAACATCGACAATATACCCTCAGGAAATACTGTAGCAGAAGACCAACACATAAAATGAATTTACCAATCACAATCGAGTTCGCAAGTCACACATAGAAGAAACATGACTGGATCTATATGAGAGTTGACAAAACACAATCTCTAGGCTCAGAAATCGTAAGATAATAAATAATAACAACCATCAATTTTATTAAACGTTTAAAAGTTCATTCAAGAATCAACAACATAAATATAGAAATTCAAGTACAAGAGTTCATCCTTAGCTTTACTTAGGAGATTATTTCTCCATGCAGAGTAGAGAGATAGCCTGAATAGATCGGAGAGATGACATGTTCGTCTTTGGAGCTCTTCGTTCTTCTCTCTCAATCTTGTGTTTGTGGCTTTTTTTGTGCTTCTCCTTTATTTCTCTCCTATTTCTCTCATCTTTTAGGGTTTAGGACGAAGTTGGATTTATATAGAAAAGCCCTAGTGGCCTGATTCGCGTAAAATATGGAGTAAACAAAACCCTGGGTTATGCTACCTGTGTCGCGACGCGCGACCGACTTTGTAGGATTTGAGTCTTGCGCTTCTACTTGCTTCTTGCGTGCGTCTGATGCTTCCGTAAGATCTCGAAACACGCATAATTGCTCCATTACCCATTTTCCAATGCTTCCTAACAACAAAGCACAAAATAAACCCTAATTAAGATTAAACATATGATAATTAAGCTGAGTTAGCATCATTCAAAGTACATTTTCATGCACTTATCAACGCGTTTCCAAAAAATCCTCTGAAACGTTTTCGAAAATGCTGCGGAAGGATCCTAAGCCCTCCGAACCTTTTTGAATTACTCAAATACTAGTGTATCATCATAATTAACCTATATCCTTAATTACATTCGTCAAAGCACAAATGTATGTGAAATCCGTACCTGTTCAACCACTGAAAAGGAGTTGCTTGCAGTTGTGTTCGCTTTTGACAAATTCCGCTCTTATCTGCTGGGTCCCAAAGTGGTGGTCTACACAGATCATTCAGGAATTAAATATTTGATCGCAAAGAAAGATGCTAAACCCAGATTGATCCGTTGGATACTTCTTCTACAAGAATTTGACGTGGAGATTCGAGACAAGAAAAGAACAGAAAACCAAGTGGCAGATCATTTATCGAGACTCGAGAATGAAGAAACAGCTGACAAAGACCTGTCAATCAAAGAAACTTTTCCAGATGAACAGCTGTTTGCTATGGAACAACACAATGTCCCTTGGTATGCTGACTATGTCAATTTCATTGTTTCAGGAAAATGGCCGTTGGAATGGACAATTCAACAACGGAAGAAGTTTTTCAAAGAAGTCAAGCACTATGTTTGGGATGAGACGTACCTGTTCAAACGCTGTGCTGATCAATTATTGAGACGGTGTGTTCCACAGGAGGAGGTCAACAGTGTTTTGCAGCACTATCATTCATCATCATATGGCGGACACTTCAGCGGAGACAAAACTGCAGCTAAAGTCCTACAATCAGGTTTGTTCTGGCCCACTCTTTTTAAAGATGCTTACTTGTTTTCTCTTCATTGTGACAGGTGCCATAGAACGGGGAATATTTCGAAAAGAAATGAAGGACCATTGCAAAATATTCTGGAGGTAGAAATATTTGATGTATGAGGTATTGATTTCATGGGACCTTTTGTGCCATCATTCAGAAATCAGTACATCCTGGTTGCTGTAGACTATGTCTCCAAATGGATTGAAGCAATTGCACTACCATCCAATGATTCAAAAGTGGTTATCAAATTCTTAAAGAAAAACATTTTCACTCGGTTCGGAACACCTCGGGCAATTATCAGTGATGGTGGCACACATTTCTGCAACAGATATTTTGATGCACTCCTATCCAAATACGGAGTTACTCACAAGGTTGCAACAACCTACCATCCACAGTCAAATGGGCAAGTTGAAGTTTCAAACAAGGAAATCAAAAGAATCTTGGAGAGAACCGTTGGATCAACAATGAGGGACTGGTCTACAAAACTGGATGATGCATTATGGGCCTACCGTAAGCTTACAAGACACCTATTGGTATGTCCCCATATCAATTAGTGTTTGGGAAAGCATGCCACCTGCCAGTTGAACTTGAACACAAAGCATATTGGGCATTGAAGAAGTTAAATCTTGATTCGCAAGCTGCAGGAGAGAAAAGATTCCACCAACTCAATGAATTGGAGGAATTTCGCCTACAAGCTTATGAGAATGCTAAATTATACAAAGAAAAGACCAAGAAATGGCATGACCAAAAAATAGTGCACAGACAGTTGGAACCAAGGCAACAAGTTGTTATACAACTCGAGGTTGAAACTTTTCCCTGGAAAGTTGAAATCAAGGTGGTCAGGTCCATTTGTGATCACTCAAGTTTTACCATATGGAGCTGTTGAACTATTGGATCCCAATACCAACAACACATTCAAAGTTAACAGTCAGCGTGTCAAGCACTACTGGGGAGAACCGTTGGAGCGACAAAAAGAAAGTGTCACACTTTCAGATCCAGCATAACGTTCGAGCAGTCACGTCCAACTGACGACTTTAAACTTGGCGCTAGCAGGGAGGCAACCCATGCAATCTTTGTATATATTGTGATTTGGTGTGATTTAATTTTGTGTGTTTAGTTTTTGCAGATTTAGTCATTACAAGATGGAAGAAGTTCTCGCAAATCTTCACAAGCAATTTCCCTCTCTCCCTCAAAATTCTCTGATGAAAGTTTACAAAGCTCGCTTGGAAAGGATGAGACTACTAATGATCCATGGTATTCCTAATGACATTCGTTGGGTAATCGAAGCACGAGTTCGATTAGCAGGTGATTATTCTGATTCTTGTACTTCTTACTTGCCTGGTTTTGGAAGAAGCACCTATGCAAAAAAACGTAGAGCTAAGAAAATGAGTGTCAATGAGTGTTTGTTTCAAATGTACACGCTGGAATTGCAATACTCGTTGTCGTTCTTTAGGAATGGTGTCTGGTAATCGCAAAGACAAAATTAAATTCATTAGAGATGGCTTGAGTAAGGAGTCTATGGATGATATTTCTTCGACTCTTGAGACGCATCCTAGTGGATATGTTCATATTGCTATTCGCAAATTACACACACAATTTTTAAAGGAAAGACAACAGTTAAGTCTCGGGAATCTGACTCAAAAAGACCCTGTTTGCCAATTTATAAGAAAATTGGATGGGAAGCTTGTCCCTGACGCATAGACGTCAATCAAGCCGCTAAGTTTCTTGTACATATTATATCTCTTTATCTTTTCCTAATAAGTGTGATTTTTTTGTTATTTTCTCTTATTTTCTCCGACAGGATCTAGACCTTTTTGACTATCACGATTTATTTTACTATTTAGCTACTAATCGTCCTTTGGAAAATACTTGTGCTATTTTTACTCATCCTTTTTAGGTATTATAAATTCAACTCATCCTTGCACTTTTGAAAGACATCCAGAGTAAAACATGGAAGCCACTTCAAGAAGACGGGTTGAAAACATCTGTGTGTTTTGCGGAACTAGTGTTGGTGTTAAATCACAATACAAAGAAGCAGCACAAGAATTGGGTCGAGTCTTAGCTGTAAGGAATATGCACTTAGTATATGGTGGAGGAAATCTTGGACTTATGGGGATCGTTTCAAAGGCTGTACAGGAAGGAGGCAGTCAAGTCCTGGGAATCATTCCCAAACCTTTGGCAGAGGCAAATCTTATTGGACCATCAAACGGAGAAGAACTAATTGTGCCAGGTATGTCTGAACGACTGGTAGAAATGATTAACCGTGCTGATGCTTTTATTGCTTTGCCAGGTGGCTTAGGCACATTGGAGGAAATTTTTATAGTGCTATCTTGGGCGAATTTAAACATACACCAGAAACCGATTGGGCTGTTTAATGTTGAAGGGTTTTATGATTTTCTTTGTGTATTCTTGATGTTGCCCGGAGAGAAACGGGTTCGTAACAAAACCTATGAAGGAACTCCTCTTTACTGCCAGAACTGCTCCAGATCTAATTGACCAAATATTAGCCTTTGAACCACAAATTGACCCTATCCTTTCAAAGATAAACTGGTCCGAGAATGATCATGGTAAGAAGCGTCGGATTAATCTGGATCTTAACCTTTAATTTTCCTGTATAGTTTCAACTAACCAGGTACTATCCTCTAAACTCTTCTTTTACTGTTTAAGACATTGGGGACAATGTCTCATTTAGGTTTGGGTGAGGAATTTAGTTGATTAGTATCTTGTTTTTTAGTTTATGTGTTGTTTTTATTTTTAGTCCAAAATTTTTCGAAAAATACAAAAAAATTAAAAAACTTTTCAAAAATCAAAGGCATATTTAAAGCTAGGTGATGGTTTGGTGTCTTCCTTCACTCACTACCTTTAAGGAAAAGTTGTGAAGGCACCTATATAATCATTCACCCATAGCTTGTTGTGATAGACTAGTTTGGAGGACTCGTTGTTTATTCCTGTCACCAAGAGATAAGAGCCTAAGAGGCTTGGGTACTTAAGAGAGCCTCGCTCCACCCTCTCTCTGGGGAATCTATAACGGGAATTCCATTCGACAGTTAGTCACACACCATGACCAGTAGAAGTTATTTCTTTAAGTTTATGTTGATTAAAAAGATGGAATTGGTAAGAAATAGCTGTGTAAGGAATTTCCACTCCTGAGACGTATTTCAAACCTATTTCGAAACAAGTTAGTTTTTGTTTATTTCTTTTTGAATTATTTAATTGTAAATTCTCCATAAAACGGACTTAAATGAATCTTCATATGCTAAGTTGGCATGTATTATCAACATGCATAGTAACATACAGACATGAGCTGTAATTGATAGTATTGTAATATTCAGTGCTATAGTTTAATTGGAGGAAGCATCTCAAATGGCAATGGAGTAAAATAATAAAAAAAAAATTTGTTCAAAAATAAAGCATCTAAGATCCGGGTTATTAAGTCTGTAAGGGTGTTTTAACACCTAGTGCCCTAAAACCAACTGGATTGGGAGTCACTGGCCCAACGCTCGCTACATGGATCAAGGATGTTGCAAAAATATATATATCTGAAGTCTGGGTAACTAAGTCCGTAGGGGTGTCTTAACACCTGGTGCCCTAAAGCCAACTGGTTTGGGAGTCACCGACCCAAAGCTCGCTACATAGACGGAAGGTATTGTATATAAATAAAAAGTCAAAATTCGAAAATCAAAGAAAAATCAGAAAAATTATTCCATTACTACAAAAGATGTGAATTCTGATAAAACTTTAGGACAAAAATATTACTCTCTTATCAACTGCACTTATAACTGTTGTGGGCAAGAATGAGTTGTTTAAAATTTTTTTGGCTGTGTATATGGAGAATGGTAAAAATAATAGGAGAATTTACTTATTCAGTAATTTAGAATGAAACAAAACAACTAGTAACTTGGAGTAGAAGTTTCATCTGAATAGTCACTGACTTCTTTATTCTCTTTTCTCTTGTCTTTTTTGCTTTTGTGTGCATTAGCTTTAACTAACTTTTTACTTTTGTAAAATGTTTGTGGGTATCATTGCTGTAAACCCTCACGAGACTACAACTCGTCCACTAGGGACACATAGGGGTTTAAAGGCTTGTTGCATACGCTAAATGCAACCGTGATCCCTACGAAAGTGGCTTAGTTAAATTTTAATTATGTTATTCTATATTTTGCTCTAGGACTAGCAAAATGTTAGGTTTGAGGGTGTGATGAGTGGTATTTATATCACTATTTCCCACTCATTTAACCTAATATTTTGTATAGTTTCTCGAGTTTTGTGAATGTTTTGATGTATTTTGTGTTATTTTGTAGATAAATAAAGTTTGGGAAGCATTGGAGACAAATTAGGGGCAAAATGGACAAAATTGGACAAAATTAGACAGAAGGGCATTTTCGTCATTTCGGCGTCGCGACGCTAAAGCTTTGCGCGTAGCGACGCCCAACCTGCGCCAAACCTGCTAATGTGCGCCATCTGCCACATGTCAGAATCTGATTGGTTTGACTTGCTAACATGCGCCGATCATGCTATCTTGCGTCGTGCCACGTGTCACCATCACAACGAAGATGCTAAAATGCGCCTATGCCACATCATCGCACAATTATTAAGCTCTCAGCCGCCTCTTATCCGAAACGCCACGTGTCAAGCAGAGAGAAGACCACGCAAAGGACCCGGCGTCGCGACGCTGAAGCCTTACGCGTCGCGACGCCCATGCCACCTGCGCCTATAAATAGAGCTCGACATTTCAGATTTCAGTGTACCATTCCCTCTCATCTCTTTGATGTAAATAGGGAGTTCTTCTCTCTCTAAGTTCTTTTAATTTAGTTTTGTAATTTTTAATTACGTTTTGTAATAATATTAATTTACTTTTGCCTCTTTTACTTTTACAGTTTTTTTTATTTACCATGATGTGGTAACTTCCCCCTGCTAGGGTGAAAGGTAATTCTTTTACTATTGCTATTTAGATTAATCTCCCTTAAATATAATATATTCACCATTTAAAATATTGACTTAAAAAGGGATACCACTATATTGGTCGGTTGGTAAATCAATTTAATCTGATTAAACCTGACTAAGTAAGGATACCGCCAGACTGGTCGGTTGGTAATTTAATTTTGGTTCCGCCTTTATGGCTGGTTTATTTATTGTTCCGCCTTTATGGCTGGTTTTTTGACAAATATTACCGCCTTAATGGCTGGTTGGACTTAATTTGACTTAATCAGGTTACCGCCTATATGGCTGGTTGGTAATATCATCACGAGTTAATATATTATATTATGGGAGATATATAAATAGTATATAGTAGAAGTTAATTCCTTTTACCTTAGCATTTTATTTTATTGTACTTTACTTTTCAGCTTTTACTTTACCGCACTTACTTTCAGCATTTTACTTTATGTCTTTTATTACAGCCCTAGCTATGTGTCATAACTAAGTTAGTATCTAGGGTTGTGATGAATTCCAATATCACTGTTTTATAAGGGGTTAAATTATAATTTGGGTAATTTAAAGGTTTATTTATTGAGTTTTAATCTTAATGCTTCTTAATTAACTGGCCATTAATTAAATTGATTAGGTAAACTTAAAATAAACTAGACATAGAGATTTTAAGTTTAAGACCTTAGACTCAATAACCCACGATCTTCCTTAAGGATAGATACCCCTTTAATAGATTTCCTTACAGGATAGGAATATACCTGTCGGGCGGGGGTAACCATAATTGGAACTTAAGCTTAATGAATCTAGGTAATTTGGTTGACATAGACATATGGTTCAATTGGATTATGCTAGGTATTTGTAATTGACCATCGAAAGAGGCTTTTACATGATTTAGTGTTCCAGGTTAATAAATCAATATATTACCCCAACTATAAGATAACCACTTCATCTTTTAAATAATATTGGAATAAATCACAACCCTGGATAGTTTTTATAAATTTGAATTTATCTCATTTTACTCTTGCAATTTTATTCACTTGTTTTTAAATTTAGAATCATCACATTTTTCCAAACAAATCGAACAAACCATTAGATACTCGTAATCAGTTAGCCTCGTAAAAATTAATAATAGCAAGGTTTTAAGTCCTCGTGGGATCGATATCTTTTGATACTACTTGAACGATATGTGCGCTTGCGTTATACGTGTGTGATTACGCCGGTCACTTAGTCATCCATTTTTAGCAACAGCTAACGCTTTAATTAATTATAGGAATAGAATCATGAATCCGTCTTTTGGCAACATGACATTGGAACTAAATATTTTTAACATGTGCAAACAGCCATATGACGAGGACAATGAAATCGAAAGCGTAGAATCAATTAAGCCAATTATGGATGAATATATTCAGGGGAGTTTATCTGATCCCATGAAATTTTATATTAATAATTTTGTTGAGTCAAGTGCACAAATAGATTTGGATATTACTAATTATTTTCTACTTGACTCTGCGCAGGTATTGGAAGACAATGGAGAAATATGAAACTTAGAAGAACTGGGAATACTGGAAGAAAGAAAACATGAAGAAGCACCCAATTTGGAGTTAAAAATTTTTCCAGAAGGACTGAAATATGCATTTCTAGAAGATAATCAAACTTACCATGTGGTAATTTCGTATTCTCTCACAAGCGACCAATAAGGTAAACTTTTAAATGTGTTAAAAGAACATAAACTGGTAATTGGATAGACTTTAAAAACATAAGAGGCATTAATCCATTAATATGCACACACAGAATACATTTAGAAGATAATGCTAGGACATATCGTTAACCCCAAAAAATATTAAACTCTCACATGAAAGAAGTAGTAAAAACATAGGTCTTTAAACTTCTTGATGTATGCATTATCTACCCTATCTCTGATAGTAAGTGGGTAAGTCCAACACAAGTTTTACCCAAAAAGTCTAGAATTACTGTTGTAAAAAATGATAAAGGAGAATTAATTCCAACTCCCTTTTCATCTAGTTAGTGTATGTGCATTGATTATAGAAAACTGAATGACGCAACTAGAAAATATTATTTTCCTTTGCCAGTTTTTGACCAAATTTTAGAAAGAGTTGTTGGACATCTATACTATTATTTTCTTGATGGTTACTCGGGTTATTATTAGATTCTCATTACTTTAGAAGATCAGGAAAAGACCATATTCACATGCCCATTTGAATATTTGCATTTAGAAAATGCCTTTTGGACTTTGTAATACACCAAAAACATTCCAACGATGCATTTAAGCATATTTAGTGACAAGGTTGAACACTGTTTAAAGGTCTTTATGGATGATATAACTGTTTTGGAAATTCATTTGATAATTACTTGAATAATTTGGGAAATATTTAGAAAGGATGTGAAGAAAAAGAACTTGTGTTAAACTGGGGAAAATGCTATTTCATGACTAATTCAGAAATTTTTTTAGGACACACTATGTCGTTTAAAGGTATTGAGGTTGATAAGGCAAAAATAGAGGTAATTTCTAAATTACCATCACCAAAAACAGTCAGGGAAATTCGTTCTTTCTTAGGACATGCAGGATTTTATAAGAGGTTCATTAAAAATTTTAGTACCATATCCAGACCCTTATGTAACCTCCTATTAAAAGATGCAACATTTGAATGGACAGAAAAATGTTAAAAATCATTCGAAAAATTATCAGTCTTTTAACTTCTGCTCCTATTATGCAATCCTCTGATTGGTCCTTACCTTTTGAGCTAATGTGTGATGATAGTGATTATGCAGTTGGTGTAGTGCTACAATAGAGAAATGAAGGTAAGCCGCATATAATATATTACGCAAGTAGAACTTTAAACAGTGCACAAATGAATTACACTACTACAAAAAAGAAATATTTGTTGTAATATTTGCATTGGATAAATTTCGATCATATTTAATCGGTTCTTCAAACGTTGTTTATTCTGAACATGCTGCTGTTAGATTATTGATGTCTAAACAAGATGCCAAGCCAAGATTAATACGATGGATTTTGTTTCTTCAAAAATTCAATCTCGCAATCAAAGAAAAGAAAGGGACAAAAAATGTGGTTGCAGATCACTTATCAAGACTCACAAATGAGTCACTAATTGATACAACTCCCATCAATGATTCCTTTCCCGATGAATTTTTATTCTCTGTAAACACAATGCCTTAGTATGCTAATATTGTCAATTTTCTTGCAACAGGAAAGATACCTCCACACTGGAGACAACAAGACATGAGTAAGTTTTTGACCGAAGTCAAAAGATTCTACTGGGATCATCCATATCTGTTTAAATGTTGCCCTGATCAGATCTTCAGATGATGCATCCGGATAATGAGATAAGTGGTGTATTTAATTTTGTCATTCAAAATCATGTGGAGATCATTTTTCATCTAAGAAAATCGCTGCAAAAATCTTACAGTGTGGATTTTATTGGCCCACCATTTTTAAAGATACACACACTTTCTGTAAAACTTGTGAAAATTGTCAAAAGTTGGGATCCATTTCAAAAAGAAACATGATGCCTTTAAATCCCATCATTTTCGTCGAAATCTTTGATTGTTGGGGGATAGATGTCATAGGTCCAACTTTGATCAAATTTTTAAAAGAAAACATGTTGAGTCGATTTGGAATCCCTCGGGCCGTCATAAGCGATGGAGGTAAACACTTTTGTAATAGACCATTTGAGCCCTTAATGAAAAGTATGGAGTCACACACAAAGTTTCCACCTCTTATCACCCCCAAACAAACGGTCAAGTTGAATTAGCGAATAGAGAAATTAAACAAATTTTAGAAAAAATGGTTAACCCAAATCGCAAAGATTGGTCTCTTCGAGTAACTAATACACTTTGGGCATACCAAACAACTTTCAAAACATCTTTGGGAATGTCCTCATATAATCTAGTTTATGGAAAATCTTATCATTTGCGGTAAAACTTGAGCATAAAGCATATTGGGCTATTAAAGCATTAAATTCGAACCTTGAAAATGTCAATTATGAAAGTAAATTGCAATTAAATGAACTTAAAGAGTTAAAGAATGATTCATATGATAATACGAAAATTCTTAAAGCTAAAACTAAAGTCTTTCATGATAGTCAAATTTCACGAAAATATTTGAAGTTGGTCAAAAAGTTTTATTTATAATTCTCGTCTTTATTTATTTACTGGAAAATTAAAATTCAAATGGAGTAACCCATTTATTATGAAACACGTTTACCCATACAGGGCTATTGACATTGAGAATCCTAGGGATGGTAATGTATTTAAAGTAAATGGACAACGTTTGATACTATTTTTGGAGTGTTCAAATTTTCAAGAAATGTTTTTCCTATCAAACCCAGTGTATCGTGATTAATATAGTTTCTTTTCTTTTCTTCTCTAATATTTTTTCTAATTTTCTCTTGAATTTTGCACTATTTTTGTCTTTTCATATAATCAGCTCAGTGACTCACTGCACAACATCCTTTGAACTATGGACAGTCTTGGAAAGGCTCTATTCCTCTCAATCAATAGCAAGATCTGTAGTTCTTAAGATGCAGCTCAATAGTGCAAGGAAATAGTCACTAAGCATCACAGATTTTTGCATTAAAGTGAAAAGCTTGGCTGGTGAACTGGAAATGGTTGGAAAGCGAATATCACAAGAAGACTTATGCTCACATTTTCTTACTGGATTAGATGAAACATATGAATATGTTGTTGTTCTTATTACCTCAAAGCTTCATTAGTTAAAATTTGATGACATGTACTCAGTCCTTCTTAATCATGAAGCTAGGATTGAACAAAACTTTGCTCAGGAAGGCTACTATGCAATAAATGTGGCAGCCAAACAACAAAGAGGAAATTGGCTGAACAAGAAGCACAACACATGAAGGCAACAGATTAACAGTACAAACAACATAACCAACAATAATCCAACTGGAAGAGGAAATAGGGGCAGAGGTAGAGGAAGATCTAGTGGAGGAAAAAGGTCAAACTTCAAACCATGAGTTTTATGTCAAATCTGTTACAAGGAAGGTCATTCGGCAGATGAATGTTGGCACAAACATAATGAAGACTTTGAGCCTAGGATGCCCAACAGTCAGCACAAGGAAGCTCTGGTTACTGAGAATGATGTAAGCTAAGATCAAGGTTGGTTCCTGGACAGTGGAGCTACAAACCATATGATGAATGATCTGAGCAACATGAGCATCAAGTCTGAATACAAAGGTAACTCCTTTTTGATTGTTGGAAATGGTAACAAGCTTAAAATATCTCACACATAGGTTCTATGCTTTTTCATGTTGGTTGGTAACAAAAAAAACTTCCTAATGCTGAAAAATATCATTTTTGTCCTAAAGGTAACAAAAACTCTGCTTAGTGTCTCTAAATTGATTTCAGAAAACCAATTAACTGTTACTTTCTCTAATATTTCTTGTGTTGTAAATGACCAAATGGGGAATGCTCTTCTTCAAGGAACTGACACTGGAGGTCTTTTTCTGGTCAGCACAAATCAAGGTTCTGGGAAAACCAAAGAAAGCAAGAATAAAGAATTTTATGCTTAGTTTTGAGTCTTTTTCAGCGTCAGTCGGTAGTCCTCATAGTCAAAGTCCCTTACTTTCTGCATAAGAGTCTATCAATGTAGCTGATCTTCTCCATATAAGATTTGGCCATCCTAGTGATAGTATTTTAAAGGTTTTAGCTCAGGGTTGTAATATAACCATATCTGATAAAAATCTTATTTCTAATTTCTGTACAGCCTGCCAATATGGCAAGAACCACATATAATCTCTCAAACTTTCTCAAAACATAGCTAAAGAGCCACTAGAACTCATAACAATAGACCATTGGGGACCTGCTCCCATCCTCTCTGGACAATGCTATAAATATTATCTAAGCATTGCTAATGATAACACCAGATACACTTGGATTCATCCTTTAATCAACAAATCTGTCACTTGCAAGGCCTTTATATCCTTCAAGAATCAAATTGACAAAAACTTAGATAAACAAATCAAATGCCTTCAAAGTGACATGGGTGGAGAATTTAGAGCACTGAAATCATTCCTTAACTCCAATGGAATTAAATCCAAAAACTCATGCCCCTATACCTCCATACAAAATGGAAAAGTAGAAAGAAATCATAGACACATAAGAGAAACAGCCCTTACACTCCTTGCACAAGCAAAAATGCCCTTGAATTACTGGTGGCATGCTGTGGAAACTGTAGTATACCTAATAAATAGGATGCCTAAAACCAGTCTTAGGCATGATTTCACCATTTGAAAAAATCTTCAAAAAGAAACCAAACCTGAATTTTCTCAAAACCTTTGGATGCTCCTGCTTCCCACACTTGAGACCTTACAACCAATACAAATTTGATTTTCACTCATCTAGGTGTGTCTTCTGGGTTTTAGCTCGGAACATAAAGGCTACAAGTGCCTTCATAACTCAGGAAGGTTCTATATAGCCAGACATGTCAATTTCAATGAAAACGAGTTCCTTTTGAGTGCAATGAGCATTTAAAGCAAATACAACCAACACATGTCAAGTCCCTGAGCATAAAAATGTATTTTTCCCTTTCTTTGGTGAAACATGAAACATGATGGATGACCAGAAGATCACAGTATCAAGCCAATAAGACAAAGCATTTTAGACCAAAAACCTAGAACCTATAAACAACTCTAAACCAAATACCACAGAAAGCACATACACTGATAGACATTCACTAAAACTAGTCACACATCAAAATACAAATCCAGAAATTCTTGAGCCAACAAACACCCATCCCTTGATCACTAGATCCGAACATGGAATAGATAACCCCAAAGTCTACATTTCTCAGCAATATGAGTCTATTTTTCTACCAACTGATATAGACAGTGCCTAAGGAAGTGAGAAATGGAGACAAGCGATGATTGACGAGTACAAAGCTCTAAGAGAAAATAAAACCTGGGACCTAGTTGAATTTCAAGATGGAATTAAAGTCATTGGAAATAAATGGATCTACAAAGTCAAATATAATCCAGATGGTTCAGTGGCAAGATACAAAGCTAGGTTGGTAGTAAAAGGATATCATCAAACTGAAGATATAGATTACACTGAAACCTTTAGTCATGTTGTGAAGTCCACCATAATCAAGGTTCTTCTTAGCCTGGTAGTGTCACATGGATGGGATGTAAAACAAGTGGATGTTAACAATGTCTTATTAAATAGAGACCTAGCAGAGAAAGTGTACATGGATTACCAAGAAGGCTTCAAAGTAAGAGGAACCAAAAATCATGTGTGCAAGCTCGACAAAGCAATATATGGTTTAAAGCAGGCACCTAGGGCCTGGTATGAGAAATTAAAATCAGCACTGATTCAATGGGGATTTAAAAACTTAGTCTCAGAAACATCCCTCTTCTACTAGAAGAATGATGATCAAATCTTGTATATTCTGGTATATGTAGATGACATTCTCGTAACAGGAAGTCAAGAATCCCATGTATGCAATCTGATCAACAGACTCAACAAAACATTTGCTCTGAAAATCTTGGGATCACTTTCCTACTTTCTTGGCATAGAAGTAAAAATAGACAGCCACAGAGTGCACCTCAATCAAAGCAAATACATTGATAATTTGTTGAAGAAAACAAACATGACTGCCAGCAGAGAGAGCACAACTCATTTAAGCTCCAGTGTGAAGTATACTCAAGTTACGAAAGAAGATGAAAAAGGGACACCCTTCAAAGATGTTACACTAAACATGAGTGTAATTGGAAGCCTTCAATATGCCACAATCACCAGACCCAAGATTGTATACAGTGTAAATAAATTGAGTCAAATTTTGCACGATCCTAAAGTTCTACATTGGCAGGGATGCAAAAGAATCTTAAGGTATCTCAAAGGAATAAAGAATATATGACTGTTTTTCAGACCTAATAAAAATTTCCAACTCAATGCCTACACGGATCTAGACTGGGCAGCAGATAAAGATGATAGGAAGTCCACAGAAGGTTATTGCATATATCTCTTAGGCAATTTAATCTCTTGGAGCTTTAAGAAACAAAGGTTGTTTCAACTTCAAGCACGGAAGCAGAATATAGAGCTTTGTCTAACGGGATAGCTGAATTGACATGGATCTGTTCACTTCTTACTGAATTGGGCCAAATTTTTACTCAAAAGCCGATTTTATTTTGTGATAATAAAAGTGCAATTGCCTTAGCCGAAAATCCAGTCTTTCATGGAAGAACAAAACACATTGAAATTGATGTGCACTTTGTAAGAAACAAAATCAGTAATGGGGAGCTTGAAAATCAGGTATATTCCAAGCAAAGATTAGATAGTAGATATACTGACCAAAGCATTGCCCACCTCGGTATTCAATTATCTCATAAACAAGCTCACTGTCACAGAGAAACATGAGCTTGAGAGGGGGAGTTAAAATAAAGGTGTTCGATGAAATGCTTCAGTGAAAATGTTTTGGCGAGATCAATCAAATCTCTTATCATTAGCTCCTCACACATTCTTGATAAGAATAAGTTCATTTTCGTAGACTCTTTAACTCGAGAAATTAAGTTCGTAGGGGTGTTTTAACACTTAGTGCTCTAAGGCCGACTGGTCTGGGAGTCACTGGCCCAAAGCTCGTTACATGGGTTAGAAAGAAAGCTTAAGGAAATCGGACACGTTTTCTTTTTATCTGAGATCCAAGAAATTAAGTCCGTGTGGGTGTCTTAACACTTTGTGCCCTAAAACCAACTGGTTTAGGAGTCACTGGCCCAAAGTTCGATAAAGGGATTGAAGATATATTTATAAATAATCTTTCATTGCTAAAATATGTGTACTCTAATGTAATTTTAGGATAAATGTATTACTCTTTTTTCAATAAACACCTGTGAATATTGTGGGCATAATCAATTAATTAATACTTTATTTTATGAGTGTATGAAAGAATGGTAAAAAGTACATGAAAATTTATTTTTTTGATCATTTAGAAGAAAGAAAACAATTTTTAACATGGATAAGAATTTTTCTTTTAGATTTTGCTTGAATTACTAAAGACTGGTAATAAGCTGGTTTAGGTTGTGATGAACATTAAAAAGTGCATATTTATTATACGCATAAGTAATCATTATACACTTATAGTTTCACTAATCCCTTAAATTTAGCATGTCTGTGAAATAATATTCTAAGTTATATTTTGTATATTTTTATTGTGTATTTTTATTATTTGGTAGGTAAAATACTACTCAGAAGCTCGACATGAAAAATCAGACTTGGAAAAGGAAAAATGGAAATTCAGCATCTGCATCGCAACATGTAAAGGGCTTAGCATCGCGACACGCCGAAGAAGACAAAGACATCGCGGGCACCGCCTTTCGTGTTGCGACACACAGGACTTAAGCGTCATGACGCGCTAACCTTTTGACACATGTACACAGCTGGCATCAGCGTCGCGATGCGCACAACTTTGGCATCTTGACTCGTGGCTAAAATTTTACCTATAAATTGAAGCTTACGGCATAAGAAATTTTCATGTTTTCTTTCCGAGTTCTTCTATAGATTTTAGAGAGAGAAAGTCTTGTGCGTTTATTTATTTTAAGCTTTCTGTAATGTCTTTTTCTTTCGGTAATAAAATTACG
Organism: Zanthoxylum bungeanum; assembly: GCA_019454045.1. Taxonomy (NCBI): domain Eukaryota; kingdom Viridiplantae; phylum Streptophyta; class Magnoliopsida; order Sapindales; family Rutaceae; genus Zanthoxylum; species Zanthoxylum bungeanum. The sequence continues at coordinate 177,791 of SKCR01038176.1, read as the reverse complement.
AGTATTTTTAATTACAAAATGAATAGCTAGTCTCTCTCTGTTGGGGTAAATGGTGAAGCTTTTTTATAATGAAAACTTAGATCAATCTTGCCTATATTATAATAAATAAATTGCAATCTAATGATTAAAACTTGATTTAGATCTAGATTAATTATTGATAAAATTGGCTACCGTTTATATATCTGGTTTTATCTTGCTACCACCTATATGGATGGTTTTATATGATTTTGACATAATTGAGTACCTTGGCAGGACTTGTTATATACAAACGGTATCACCACCTATATGGCTGGTTTTATACGGTATCACCGCCTATATGACTGTTTTTATACGGTATAACTACCTTTATGGCTGGTTTTATATTTTTGGCATACTTAGTACCTTGGCAGGACTAATTATCTACAGAAATGACTATCGCCTTAATGGCCGGTTCTATATATTAACAAAATTAAATCCTGAGATAAATTAATTTGGTAACAAGGAAAATTTATACATTATAATTAAGTGAGATTTCTAGATTTGAAATATTAAAAGTGGATTCCCTAACTCCAGCATTTCATTAACAAATCAAACCTTTTTCTTTTCGCTCTGCTTATCATTCTATTTTACTAAATCTATTCCTTGTGGATTGACCTCAAACGTACCGGGTTATTTTATTACTTCGACACTCTTATACTGGGAGTAAAAGACTAATAGTCATCAAGATTACCGGGGTGTTACAAATTCCCCCCCTTAAATAGGATTCATCTTCGAATCCTTTCTAATGTTGAACTTCTTAGGTTTGTCTTAGTTTGAAGATATATGATCTCTGCTACTCTTATCTTCCTTTACTTGCTTTATGCTATTCTGCTCAAGAACTCACTGTTACGATTTCTGGAAATCTCTTATCCTGGTATACTCTATTCGATTCTTATAACTGAAAGCTTAGTCTTTGGAAGTTCCTTCAGAAACCTTTTTTCTCATGTGGAAACAAGAACCGTACATTATATATTATCTACATATATATGTAATCCTTCACGAAACTTATTATTCATAATTCATCTATCTTTCATTCTACACATTTGTGATGTTCGAAAAAAAAATGTACTATGAGTATTTCATCTCTTATGGTTGATTGTATTTCACATTTTCTTATTATTTTTCTCTCATGAGTTATTACTTCTTAGGATCTCCCAGAATCATCTTATTGTTAATTCTTTTACCCCAACACACTGAACTTGGAAGGTCTTGACTAAATTTAATGCACAACTACTAACACAGTTGTAACCACAACTACTCTAGTTGAATCATTAATCTCCTATTCGATCACGAAGAAGTATAATCATGCCAAATCGTATTGATATCATATGTTTTTACTGAATATTAATATGAATCCTTCATAAATAGTGCTCCTACATCTTTAAGGATATTTGTGTCTCCTATAACTAGGTTTCTTCATGTTCTATCTTAACTTGGGGGTAATTGTATGCAAGATAGTCCTTAAAGCTATATCAACTGATCGTACTTGATACTTCCTCAGTTTCATATGCTTGATTTGATCTTAGCATTCTTCCTCTTAATTTCTCTATTTGACTTTCTTTCTTTCTTTCTTTACTAAGCCTAAATTTCTTAACAGCTTCGTTCTTCCTATTCTCTTATCTCTCTCCTATCTCTGGGGCTTAGGATATCAAAGCTCATGGTCAATTCTTTCATGAACTTCTAGCTTAATATAAACGTCAATGCTGGTGACTCGATTCTAGTTAGTGTTCACACTCTTTAGTATCTTTAAATTTGTTGATATTATGAATCTGGTTAACTATCTCTTACATTGGCTTGTTCTATTTGATTGATTGTACTCAAGAACATCATATTTTCAATTATTCCTCTAGTCTTATTCTGTCAGATGTTGTCATCATCTCAACAATATTCATGTACTTAGTTTCCTTGGCTGCGTCTATGTTATACCTCAATAAACTTTTTTCAAGTCATACTTCACCTTGTTTCTTAAGTAGGTATATTTCATGGGAACTTATGGGTACTCGCTACCTTCCTTTCGCTTCCTACCTAATGGAATTCCAGTCTTATCTCGATGCTAAGAAAGATTGTTGTTCTGTAGTACTACTGAATTTGTACCTTTGTCGTTGTTTATCTAGTATCTTTTCTATTATCATCTTATCTCGACGGTTCCACCTCCAAATATTTTACTTGTTGTCTTTTACGAATTCTTTCCTGCTCTCTTTTATATCTGGAACTTCTATGGCCTAAGTCTTTGTCTTCTTATGCAAAAAATATCATCTTTTACATGTCTCTAGTCATGTCTAATACTGGTTCTTTTGTAAACTGTTATTGGTTAACTAATAGTTTATCTCTTCATCATTTTATCTAGACAGCTTCTCTCCCAAATCTTTTACTTAGAGCTATTTTCCTCATCTATTCTGATCTTGTACTTTATCTGAAAGTTATATGTTTCAATCTCCTTTCACTACGCATTCACTTATTTCCGGGAGTATCTTGAGGTGAACATCGATGCCCATATTTGCTGTTGTTGTCTAATAATGGTTGGGAGGGTGGGGATTTGTCCTGAAACCTTTTCGGTTGTGGTGATCTCACTAGCTACCAAACTGTAGTTTCATGTGCTACTCATCTATAGCCTTGGACTCCCGTGTTTATATATCTGGTGTTGGCTCTCACACTAAGGTATTTCTCCTAGGTACTATCTGAATTTCCTTCTTCGATTTTACTCCTGATTCATTTTAGAATATCGATCATACTTTCCTCTATTGAAAATCTCTATGTGGTTCATGCTCTCTGAAAACCCTACCACAGTTTCTCTGTTATTCTTCTTATTTATCTTAGTTTCTTAACCCTCTTTAATCATTACTTCCCTGAAACTCCACATCAATTTCGATAGGATGGGGTATCACTAGTAACACTTTTGGTCCGGGTGATATTCTTCTACTAGTCGTTCCATTCTAGTATAATGGAGGGCTATTTATAAATCGTATTTTTAACTTCCGGGGTTTTTCACTGCATTTCTTACTTTGGCTCCTTACTCCTTTGAGCCTTTACTTTCTCGAAGGTTGTTCGTTTCATGATAGGGAAGTTTATTTCTTTTAGATCTAGCTAGATATACCGTGAATTCAATTCACTTTATCTAGTACAAAATATTACCATCTCATGATTCTTATCTAGGTTCCGTCGAACTCCTTTATTTGGCTATTTAGCTGTCTCGTGATCTGTCTATTTTGTCAGATACTCTTTTTTACTTATTTAACTTCTTGTTGAGCTCTACGTCGGGGTGACTATATGTTTTCCATGTCTAGCTAGATGTTTGAATGCTTTCTAGAGTCGGGTTACTGGGAGGAAGAATTACTATTCATTCCGTTAGAAGCTGCATCGACTATTCCATGTCTTAAGATTCCTTAATATTTATCAATAATCCCGAGGTCTTCATTTACTTACTATCCTCAAGCTACGTTATTTGTGTCATTATACGTACTGAACTTCCTTGTTACTAACTGTATCCTTCTGTATTGTTTCCATATCCAACTTTTGGCTCTAAGATGTGTTACCAAGGCTAATGATGGATCGTTTTATGAGCTACTCTCTAGATCTCTGCTCTTGCTATAGGTCACGGTTATGGCACTCTGTCTGTACTGATAATCATGTTACTCTTGAGTGTCTGCATCCCCATGGGTCTGTCTATTTAAACTCAGACAGTTTCTTACCAACATCGGTCTAATCTATGGGTTCTTACTTTGCCAACTCGTTTTATGTCAGGGTCTTTCTTTTATATCCTTATAAACCTCATTAGCCTCTTTCTCGGTTATCTATATTCCAATGTCTTCTATTTATATCTTAGAATAAACTTTCATCGAGCTTTCTTAGGGTTATCTCTATCTATGCTGGTAAAGGACGGAACAAGCCTTTAAATCTCAACGAGTATCTATGTCATTGTTCTGGTGTTTTGTGTCTTGGTAGAGTCTATTATGCATATATAATAGGTATGAGATAGATTCTGTCAAGAGAGTTTCCTTAACCAGTATCACCGAGCGGTTGAAATCTGGATTTAGGTGTCTAGAATCTTTACATCCTTTTTGGTATCTCATGTCTATTTGGACTTCCACAATCAAATCAAATTTCTTGCTTCTTTTATATTTCTGACTATTCTTTACTAGTTGGGGAACTTGCTATTTATGCGAGGTACTCTAGGGCTACTAGATTTGTGTGAAGGAATTTTCTGAAGGGGAAACGAGTTTTGCTTGAAGGGAAGGAACTTTACCTAAGTCTACTCAATATTTTACTCTTGTTCAGGCTAATTCTATTTTTTTTTATTACTAGAGGTTCTGATAGTATCTTATTTATCTGATTTTGTATCTCTAACCTTTACAGCCACTGGTTTCCCAAGCATCTATATTTTACTTTTACTTTTCTTTTCAACTTCCTCTTTCTCTTTCTACTTTTCTGGGTGGGTATCCTTAGAAATTTACTATCTATTCTTGTAGCTTATCTTCAGCTTCTAAGGATCCACCTGTTGGTTTCTAATATTAGTCCCAATATCATATTTGAACATTGAAAAGAATTAATACTCAAAGAAGTGAGGCGGAAACACACTTACATTGAATGGATTTGAGTTGTGTTGAGAAGAAAGTGAACTCCAAGATCCTTTGTTGATTTTCGGCCAAGGTGAATATCCAAGCTCCAAGCTTTGTCTTTTGATTCCAAGCTCTCAAGATGGTTTCCCTATCACCGTGTATTGATTCTTCGATGTGCTAGCAACTAAAGAAATTTGCAACAAATTTCCTTCTCCAAGCTCTTAAGATTCGGCCATGGAGGTTCTAAGGAGAGAGAGAGAGAGAAGTTTTTGGTATTTGTTTTCTAAAACAATAATGAAAAATCCTTTACAAAATATTCGTATATACTTTCCAAAAGTCAAACCAAAATTTTGGAGCCAAAATTTCATTAAATGCGCACAACCACCAATGTCATGAATAGTGATAAGTTGTCATTCACCAAAAAGAGGTGACTTGACATCTATCATTTGATTGACGTGTGATGTGATGAGCGATGTGACTTGTGGCCGCACTTGATTCGAAATCGAAGTGGCCTCGCAAACACATCTCGGGCTCAGGTTCGTTAATTTCGAATTAACGAATTTTCTGTTGCGACGTAAATAAATCCAATTTACTATTCACATCACCGCGAATTAATTCTAAATCAATTCGTTTACCCGAATTAAAATCCAATTTTAATTCTGTGTTGAAATCTAATTTTGTTTAATATATCGAATATATTATTTATCGATTAATTCCGAATTTATCGTTCTCTCTCTATAAATAGTATTTTATCCCAGATAAAATTTCTCCGCTATTAACCTCAGATTAATAAAGTTCGAATCATACGTCATCGGTAAATCTTCAGGAAGTAACCCAAGAGATCCCTAGATATGTTGGCAGTAAATCCGGTCGTCGGACTATCCGAACACGTACGTACCTCATACTACGTTCTTACCGATTTACGAGACATGGTTGGCTCTAGCAAAGCGACATGCCTACCCAATTCTCCAGAAATATTCTTAATGGAATATACGATCTTTGTCAGGTGTAGTATACGTAGTATTGCATATTGCGATCTAGTATCGGATGTCACATGCAAGGCCTAGGGCTGGTCAAGTGTCTGCCCCGTACGAAGCATATATTGGATTACAAGCAACTAGTCTCTTTAATCGGATAATCATGACCTTGTCATATTATCTTGATGGTTGCAACCCTCAGAGAACCAGTTCTGTATTCCTGCGTGATCATCATCTCCATATGACTGAAGTGATACTTCTGTCTTGACATCACATCCAATACACTACGATTCTCAATAAACCTAGAAGAGGCGTAGACAGAACCTGTTAAAGTCCTGAACGACGAAAACCAAAAGTATTGATTGTCGCAAGTACTAGCGATGTAAGTCTCAGGTTAAGACCAAATACACCTACCCTGATGCGAATTCCCATAGACACATAGTCATACTACCAATGGGATTCTGCGGGGTCTATCTAGAGCGAAGCTGTTTCCGTACCATCGGTAAACACAAACTCCTATCACACTTGCATAAGTATCCAATACTTAAATATATGATAACTATGCTGTTATGCTCCCATAACACGCACAAATGCGATACTAGTCTATTCCGCATTATCAATGTCCAATCTCGATAATATTATGACTAGGGATGTTTTAATGATTAAACCGTTATGGATTGATACTGTCTCATATCATCTCAATCCGGAACTAATCATATGGACTTTTATCATTTATATATATCAAAGTAAATAAAATTACAAAATGATAAAAGGCAATTTCATTGTCACATAGTTAATTTGTACAAAAACCACAATGTCTTTTACAAATAGTGACGCTATGGGTCATAACTGTCTAACACCACCAAGATAACTACAAAATGTTTCTCAACTTGGACAAATAGTATGTTCACTATTATAAGGAAGAATATTCGAAACGCTTAGGAATTTCTTACTAACCTGTCTATAGGACTTGGGGACGTATCGAGGATCAGATACTGGAGAGATAATGCCTCGTATACTAGTACCTTAGGCAAACTATATATACAAGACCCCAGAACTATGACTATTGTAGTCACTGACTCCCTAGACCATGCTCTGATACCATCATTGTGATATCTCTTTCCTGGAGATGCTACCGGTAAGGGATAGACTGATCCATCCTTATGAGCCTTTGACTTACTGACTGAAATCCTTACTACAACTCTGACTCAAATGTGACACATATAAGGAACCATTGCCCAAACAAAAACATGCAGAGAACTTTAATGTTGATAAATGTATATATAAATATACTTCTTTTACAATTCTTAATAATGAACATCTTGGCTTATTACACACACACTCACAAGTATACATGTATCCAATACAACACTTAACTTGATTATGACTGTATTTTGACTCGATCTAGTGGACTCGAACCCTCTAGTGACTGCCATCAGTATCCATCCTCTCGAGCTCGTCCTCTGAGTATACCTAAAAAATAAGAAACTGGGAGTGGGGGGTTCAGTCGTCTGAACGATCTAGTGAGTAGACAGTTTAAATCGAAAACTGATTCTTTCTGGAAAATTCATGGTTCTAAAAAATGAATATCCTCCCAGAAAATAATCTTTTCTGAAATCTCTTTCTTATCTGAAAATACATCTTTTTCCGTAAAAAAATTTCTAAAAACTCATTTCTGTTTGTAAGACTCTAAGTTTTTATGTAAAAATGAGTTCCCGTGAAAACTTTTTTGTAAAATTTATCATTTTTGAAAAATGTATTTCTGGAAATCCATTTTTGAAAATACTATTATGAGAAATCTGTATCTGAATATCTGTCGTATGGGGGCATTACGTCTCACCGTCCCCCATATGTGAAATCTGGCACTTGGGGTGTCCGCCTGTACTCAAATATCTGGTGGTCTAAGGGCGTTACGTCTCGTCATCCCCCAAGCTACAAATATGGAGCCGGGGTGTGGATATATAGGCATCTGTCATCTTTAGTCCTGAACTGCGTGTGCACATGAAATCTATATCTGTCAATTCCATATCGGTACCAAGTTACAACTGATGTGGGTTTTTTCCCATGCCTAGAAAATCATAAACTCATACTTTCAAATCAATCTTTCTAAAAACATTTTCAATCTTAAAACAATTGTAAACAACTTTGCTAACGCCCTAAAATATTTAAAAGTATGTCTCAATTCCAAAAGATATATATATAAACATAACTTGAGAAAAAAGTCCACTCATAGATTTTGGAATCTGGCTGGCACTATTTCACTTCGTCGGAGAACTTGGGGTTCCTACCGATAATCTATAATCAGTAAATTTGGTTAGAATATAATTCGTGAATATGCTTCAGAAATGTACTAAGTTTCTCTATTCAACTATTCTATAATCCCCACATTATGTATAATGCTTGAGATATGTCATAATGCATGTATAAGTGTCGATACGAAACCCTTATGGTGGTCTCTAACATCCTAAGTTGAAACTGAAATGTTATGAAACTGTTTCTATCTCGAGCCGCGACGCCCATGCCTTGAAAATCATAAACTCATACTTTCAAATCAATCTTTCTAAAAACATTTTCAGTTGTAAAATAATTGTAAACAGCTTTGCTAACGTCCTAAAATATTTAAAAGTAAATCTCAATTCAAAAATATATATGTAAACATAACTTGAGAAAAGAGTCCACTCACGGATTTTGGAATCTGGCGGGCATTTTCATTTCATTGAAAAACTTGGGTCCTGCCGATAATCTATAATCGGTGCATTTGGTTAGAATATAAGTTATGAATATGCTTTGGAATTGTACTAAGTTTCTCCATTCTACTAATTTATAATCACCACATGATGTATAATGCTTGCAACATGTCATAATACATGTATATGTGTGGATAAGAAACCCTTAGGGTGGCCTCTAATATCCTAAGTTGAAACTGAAAAGTTATGAAACTTTTTATGTCTCGTGTCATGATGCCAGGTCTGGCACATCGTGACTCCCTTGCAAGCAGATCCATGCTGAGAACATGTTCTGTTTCGTGTTAAGATGCCATAATCCACGCATCACGATGCTTAGATGATCAGACCAAAGACATGGCCTCTATTTATTTTGAGTCGTGATGCTAGGTTCTGGGCGTCGTGATGCCCACTCAAATAGAATCGAAGTAGAGTTCTTCTGTTTGCTACGCGTCGTGAAGTTAGCCTAATTTTGGGGCCTATCTCCAACTCTTTCAACAACAATGCTTAATGCAACCCCCACCATCACACTAACACATTTACATAAACAATTCTCTAAACATCAATATCCATATACAAGAGAAAAACTTAATCCCCAACCCCTTATATACTATTAGATCAAAGCATGCATACTAAGGTCTTAAAAGTTTCAACACTAAATCAAATTATTCTCATAACACACATCATTCCTAGCATACTTCACATTAATTTCCATCAAAGCAACAACAACTCATCCTCTAAAAATAATGATACATCGGACCACCCCTTCACATGAAATGCACAGTTCTATTCTTATATTATCATGAAATACACAATCATGTATGCTGGCAACTTAAGCAAAGTTAATTACGCAATTTCAAATCCTATGGATCACAAGATGCGAATATGGGGCTTCTATATTTCAAGCTCAAAACTGAAATTAGAGGAGGGAAAGAGCATGGAGAGCTTACTTTGCATGAGAGGAATCTTGATACCTTCACTTGTTACTTCAAAATGATGAAGAAATGAAGGAAGAAAATGACTTGTTTTCTAAGAGGGGAAACATTTCACCTTTTTTTGGCTTGAGAATGAGATGGATGAAAAGTATTCTATTTATAGTGCATAAGGTTGATTTTTATTTTTAGCAAATGAGTGGCTAGGGTGAGGCCACATCACCCAATTCTAATCTATTCCCGAAATTACTATAGCAGTTATAGAAATTATGATTTTATTTACTTCTGATTTGAATTCGAAAAAATATTCATCGCGAAAGTTGTAGGCCTCAGACTTATATTTTTGACGATAAATTCATAAAAATCGGAGATCATATGAAGAAGCTATGCCCCAAATATCATAGGTTATCTGGATTGAATCTTGGAATAAATTTCATGTCGAAACCACAAGGAATTTACCGAATGTCTAAAAAGTCATTTCATAAGTGTATACGTGTTCGAACATGATTTATATCTTGTATCATGCGTCCTATAATGTAATAGTCGTCAAGATTACCAGGGTGTTATAATAGTCTGTCTTGTAGGAGTTCGTAGTAAACTCGAGATTCAGATCAATCCATAGATGGACAACTAGTTGATTGAAATGAATTTTTTTAATGGATATTATAAGAAACTCATTTCCATCTGGATCCGGTCCTATGTGATTACATCATATAAGGTGCATCAATTCTCATGTCACCACATAGACGATCTTAGTTCAAGGTCGCCATACATTATAGAATGGACCGTAGCTATAGATAGAGCATAAAAAAGTACTCACTTTGTTTGCTCTTTATGGACTATTTTAGATTACTAACTTCAGACTTAAATCTTCTTGTGTATGACACTCATACTTTTAGTCTAAAGGCACATGAGTAATCAAAGGTAAACAAGATAATTTACAATATATGATTTAAATCAAAATATTTGATAAATGAATAATCGATCTTTTATTTCATAGCAAATAATTCTGTTTACATTACATGAAGATCTAGGGAATATATCCTAACAACCATATGTTGTATCCTAACAACCATATGTTGTATTAAGACAAAACGATAAAGTAATGAGGGTGACACATCACTCACACCATACTACCCAAAAACATCGAAACAACAGAAACATTGTCTCATTCTGTTTTCCTTAAAACAACAAAGCTCATCGATATGGCGTACCACCCAATGCCTACTCAAGTTGCAATCGCCATATGGGCATTCCCTCTCTATATGTTATGCTTACCCGAAACTACAATCATCACGAAAGTTTTTCCACATTCCACGCTATGTACCTCATAATCCAATTGCCCAGAGGACTTCTGTTATCCTCGTATTATTGATCCCAGAATGAGGTTGGTAAATTCCATGGGGGCATTATCCTTCCCAATGCTATGCAGACCTTAAGGCTAAAATCGTCATGGAGAATTGTAAGCCCTCTTTATCCTATGCACCTCAAGTGAGGACGTGAAATTACACATTAGCCCTCTGGCCACACGTGCTATGGTTATATGGAGGCTACAATCTTCCCGTAGGTCCTACAATCGTTCATATTATTCACCTTAAATTGGGGCGTCAAACTACACGGGGTATTATCCTTCCCGTGCTATGATCACCCTGAGCATACAATCGCCATGAAGGCCCTTTAACCACTTGTGCTATGTAGCTCATCTTTAATGCCTTCGAAGGTGTAAAAATATCAGGGTACTTACGTTCCAGCCTGGGGTATTTTTTTGATTGTATGCTATAGGGGTTTGTTATCCACATGAGTGCACGTTTCCCAGAGTGCACATTGTATATTTTACTTGTACTCATAATATAAATCAATGGGTCTCGATTCTCATGCCAAGGCATTTGCTGATTGTTAATGCCATGGGGTACTATATTTCCTCACACCGTAATTTACACTTTTAGTAATCATTGAGCTTTCTGATCATAAGTATTTCTCTAAAATTTCAAACAAGTCTTTCCCATTCAAAAAACTAACAAGTGGGTACGAGTACAAGTTCTTATTATAAATAGGAAAATATTACTTGAATTCTAGGGAACTACTGTCTATTTTAAAACTATATGCATCACTTTTTAGAGATGCAATATTGATAATATTTCCTCAATATTTTGACATTCTACGGCTTCTTGAGCCTGATGCCATCTAGCTACTCCAAATGATAGGCACATGGCCAAGTTGAGACTCATGCTATCGGATTGCTTCTCATTTTCTGTAATAGTGGTCTGGGGACGAACTGACAGATAATATTTTTCCTCCATGCCTAGCTCATCTCTTCATCGTGTCTGTTTCTAAGGATAATACCACCCCATAATTTAATTCACATATACCTCATATCTCCCGTCTTAATCACTGACTACCAACACCCTCGATCCTGTGGATTCTGCCATGAGATCGGCCAAAGCCTACTCCTTGATAGATACCTGATGAACACTATAGATATCACATTCGCTAAGCTCTACCAACCACTCCCCAGAATGATCATATGTTTCTGGACATCATCTATTTCTTATAGTAAAACCGAGCTTACCTTGTGTGATGAACCAGTTAAGCACATAAATTTCTCACTTAGGCTTGGCATAGACAGAAGTAGAGGTTGATCAGGTACTATTTGAGTTGCTGTAAAGTATCCTCACACTCTCATTCAAATCTCAATCCTTCTCCCAACTTTTACATCCACTCTTTTTTCAATGCTTGATAACCTTTATTATTTATGTCTTATGTCATCGTCTTAGTGTGTTGGCTGCTTTTTGTACTGATCCCTACAGATGGTGCAATCCATTGATAGTTATTTTCGTTCCAAGGGTAAAATAAGAAATTTAACCCTAAAATAAAACTCCCCCAACTGTAAATTTATTTGATTGATGGGATCCGTATAAACTTGAAAAGAGATTAATAACCATAGAGATATAAATTTTCATGGTTCAGCGGAAAGTGACTCCAACCTATTTCCATAAGAGAAATGGGGAATGATTTTATCAAGCTCAGCTTAAATACCGACATGAGTGTCTAACAAAGGAATTACACAACACATAACAAATAACCCATCGGGTTTACAATTGGTTGAGTTACGACCCTGTTTATCTCTCTATCACTAGCTTGCTCTTACTAGTTTTTGCTATTAAATTACAAATATTGTAAAAATGTGAAAATTGTTAATCTTTTCTAATATGGCTTCTACCCTTTTATATAGGTTCTCAAATCCATTATTGCAATCGAACCTGAAGTTAGCTCATGTTATTGCATCATCACTACAACTCTTAGTCATTGATTCCACCACCTTCTAAACAAATCAAATAAGCTTATTTCCCTAATACTGCACTGTCTTATGGAAGCCTATGGCTGCTACTACACCGGCCTATGACAGTTGTTGCTCTCCCACTGCACTAGCATATGGGCGTTGTTATTCTGCTACTACACCGACTTATGGTGGCTGGCAAGGCTTATGATCTATGTGAATTACTGTTTATCTCTTTCATCATTAGCCTTCTAGATATACACCTTTCCAGGTAGGGAATACATCATCATGCTCCCAAATTGGTCGATCTTTATCCCATCGTCATTCCTCGGGTCAGGTAACTGAGACAAATAGTACTTCTTCAAATTCATACTTCAGAGATGTTGGGTTGGGTACCCTATAAGGATGACATTTCATCGGGTTGGACCAAACAAACTCTCGGAGAACACCAACAAATCATCTCTACTGTGGTAAAGTCGGGTACCATCATCATTGCCTTACCTCACAATTTCTCTTTAGGGAAAACACTTCATTACACATATGGTCGGTTCATTCCTTCAATATTCCTCTTACTTTTGGGCCCTTAGGACTTTATATCCACTTAGTTGGGTAGTACTACAATACCCTTCAACCTTCCTTAGGGTAAGGGCTTGTAAAAAACCACCATCAACAAATAGTATTTTCCAATCTCACAATATACAAGTAATGTATATGCCAAAATTTTTAAAGTAGAATATACAGCTGCTCTTAGAGTTGAATGAGTATATTTTTATATTATTATGAAAGTGAAACAAGTCTATATGTATGTTATTAGACATCTCTTTATGGTTGAAGATATTTTTAAGACATATTGAGATTTTTATGTTTCATTTGCTTCTAATTAATTTGTAGTATTTATAAATTTTCATAATTATTGAAAATTATTAATATGTAGTCTTTTTAAATTCTCATAATCATTGAAATACTTGATGTAATGATGTGAAATAAAAAGTGCACACAATATGAAATTAAAAACATGATAAAAAAATTACTCAAAATAATATTACAAGCAATTGCAGTGATGTTCATTTAATAAATAATTGTTTATGACATGATATAATATGAAACATATCTATTTATGCTCAAGAATACACGCACGCATATGACTTAATCATCAAAGCATAACAAACACTTGCGTCAATAAAAAACATATGCTCAAAAAGTTAAAGCTTGAGATTTTATTTATGAATAAGGTAAAAAAAAAAGCTTATTTATTTATTATTTTTCAATAATTAATAATTGTTAAAACATAGAGATGAGCACACAAGGTATCACACGCGTTATGTGCACATTGAAACTTGTTTGTCACTTTTTTATACTTACGGACTTCGATTCATCCTATATTATTTTCTATGAATTCGAAATGGAATATAGTATCCCATTTAATTTAAAAATATACCTATGCTCTGTATCCATTGGTTTGACTCATTTTCGCTGTGCAGGGCTCTGATCCAAAACAAGGGGATCTTGATCCGCTCCAACAGCTGACCGGCGTAATCACACGCGTATAACGCAAGCACACGTATCGTTCAAGTAGTATAAAAATATCGATCCCACAAGGACTTAATTCCTACTGTTGTTTTAATTATTGATACTATTTATTTACATGTATCTAATTATAGGGAGAAGAGATTGATTGCTTTTGGTTGGTTGAATGAGGATTTGCTGAATAAATAAATAAAATACTTAAAACAAAATACTAAAGAAAATAAACAAAATACACAAATATCTAGGGTTGTGATTCCACACAATATTATTCTAATGATGAATTGATTCTCTTATACATGTGTAATAAATCAGTCTGCTAACCTAGAATACTAAATTATGTAAAAGCCTCTTCCGATGGTCAGACACAAATACCCAGTATAACCCAATTAATCATATTCCTTTGTTAACCAAGTTATCGAATTCATTAAGTTTAAGTTCCAATTATGGCTACCCACGCTCGACAGGTATATTCCTATCATGTAAGAAAATCTATTAATGATTATTTATCCTCAAGGAAGAACATGAGCTATTGAATCTAAGGCTAAAACCTAAAATCCCTTTTCCAAGTTCATTTTAAGTTTACCACATCAATCTTATTGGTGATCAAATAACAAGAAGCATTAAGCTTAAGACTCAATAAAAAAACTAAAGAATTACCCATAATATAATTAAATCAATTATTAAGCATGTGAATATTGTGTTTCATCACTTCCATAAATAAAAAGACTATGCTAGAGTTAAAGGATCCATATTTAATATTTCATATCTAGGAATCTCACTTATTATAATATATAAATTATTTTTTGTTCTGCTTTCTCGGGAATTAATAATGTTAAACATTTAAAACCAGCCATATAGGCGGAAATCCATTTAGTCCAACTACACCAGCCATATAGGCGGTAATTATCTGTCACATAAAAACCAGCCTTATAGGCGGTAAAGTAATTTATATTTAAACCAACCATATAGGTGGTAATAAAGTCTGCCATTAATTAATCCAGTTAAATTATAATTTAGATATCATAATTAAGTGAGATTAACCAAAATAATTATATTAAATGTTTCACATTTTACCCTCGGCGGAAATTTAACTACAAAACATAAAATTTAAGAAAAAAATAAATACTAAAATTAAATGTAAAAATAAAAATACATAATTTAAATATGACAATTTATACAAAAAATAGATGCTATCCTTAAAAGTCTAAGAAAACCCCAAGGAAAGCACGAAATAAAATGAGGTGCAAATGGCTGAATTTATAGGCAATCTGGTCGTCTGCACGTCGCGACATGAAATTTCTTCTTGTGTCGCGACGCGGAGCTAGCAACACGAGGAGAGAAGCGCGTTGACCTGGTTATTGCTCACGTGACATATGGTTTGACTTGTTGACTGCTGATGTGGCATGCACAAGGTCTTCGTTAGATGAGTGATGTCAATATCATCCCTTACTGTCGAATATTTGTCGACCTCCATATCTGCCAACCTATAGAGCTCATTGATAGTTGATGCATCAAATTTCACTTGATGTCCTCTCACCATTACCACATACACTTGATGCTCGTAAGCATTAGCGTAAAACTCACGTACAATAGTAACAAAAGCGGGGTGAGGCTGCTGGCAAAGCTTATGCCATTGCCTGGTAGCAATTACCCAAACTATCTCGGGAAATAGTCCGGGGTTGATTTCAAAACCCCTCTCTATAATAGAAACCTTTTTATTCATTCTCTCTTCATACCTCTTTTCTACGTCTGCCGAGACAAATTTAGAAACATCAAAACTCGATCCGGCAGATGTTGAAGCCCTATATCTCTTTAGTGTCATTCGCAGTTTCAAGAAACTTTTGACAAGGTCTCCTCTAAAACTCAAAATCTCCCCAAATTCACCCTAAATCTAACACTTCAAAAATCATAACAACATCAAACTTCGTCCTCAATTCTAAAAAATTCACTCAATTTCACAGTCCAATTTCAACTTAATTAATCCAATTTTTTAAGCCATAAATCTGTCAAAGAACAAGTTTTTCACGATCTCATTTTCAACAATAATATCCAAGAAATGAAATTTAAGGGAGAAATAGACCAAAACGAGATGAAGAACACTGATTTTGCCCCCAATTCGTGATGAAGAAATCTGATTTTGGGTGATGAATATGGAGACTTGTGTTGCCAAAAACCAAATCTACCAATGGAGGAGTTGTGGGTTTCGGTTGTGGGAGAAATCGGAGGAAGTGGATGGAAGTTTGATGTTTGATGATGTGATTTGATGAGTTTTAGTGGACTTTGGTTGATGATTTGGTGTTTGGAAAATCGATTTTCAGAGGAATTTGAGAGAAAATACAGAAAATGAAAGTGAGGAATGAATGAACTGAATCGGCGGCTACAGGTTTAAGGGCTGCTGTCGAACTCACATTGTGACACGCCAGTTGTGCTTGCGTCGCAATGTTCAGTTTCTAGGGTTAGGGTTTGTGTTTTGAGGCTTCTATGTCGCGACACATAGGGTTTTCGTGTCGCGACGCGGAATTTTTTTTGGCAAAACCAAGTCTTTCGACGAATAAATCCACTGGGACGCATCTCAAGAGCTGACTCCTTATTCGGCCGTCTTTACTAGATTAACTTTATATCCTTGCTATTTTGTCAATTTATTTCATGAAAATCCTGTTTGCACTGGCTTGCTTTGTCTTAAAATATTCCGTCTTTATTTTTCCTGCAAAAATAGCATAAAATTAAAAATTCTACAACATGTATACACAAAATAATAAAAATAAAAATAAAAAATAAATAAAAGTATTGCATGGGTTGCCTCCCTATTAGCGCTAAATTTTTCGTCTTCAGCTAGACGTGACTGAATCCATTTGTCAAGGAGGTTTCAGCATGGTTTTGGATGTCCGATTAAAGACAATCCCATGACCGTTGCTTTTGAAGGGTCTCTTCAAACTGTAAAAAAAAAAAAAAAAGCAATTTTGTCTCATTTAGTGCTCGTGTCACCTTTTTAAACTTTGTCGCTCCAGTAGTTCTTGAAAAGAAAGAAAGAAAATCATGAGGCCTCATATGGTGCTTGACTTGGAATGGAAGTTCCATTCTGCCAAGCTTTTGGGCGATGTCTTTGATTTGTACTCCCCAAAACAGTGATGTTTCTCTTGAATGCACTGGATCTTCAATAAGGTCAGACATTTGCTCATCCATTTGCTCTGCTTCTTGCTCCACCTTTTCGTCACATATATATTTTAGGATTTCCACATTCAAATCTTCATCTGTCATATGTGAAATGCATGCTCCATAAGTGTCAACCTGAGGATGTAAAGAGATATTAGATTTTAGGTCTTCATCCTCTAATATAACTGGCTCAGGTAGATCTTCTTCAAATATTTGTGCAATGGACGCTATAAGATCTTCATTTTGAGGATACAAAATTTCATCATCAATTGTTGATGCAATTGTGATAAGTGGTAATTATATCACTTTTTCTCACTTATTTAACCTAATATTTTGTATAGTTTCTCGAGTTTTATGAATGTTTTTATGTGTTTTTATTTATTTTGCAGATAAAAATATATTGGGACTTAATGGAATCAACTCGGGGCTAAAACGATGAAATCCGGAGGAAAAATGATCAAAAACGAAATTTTACTATACGCGTCACGAAGTGCAGTCCTAAATTCCAGTTTTGCGCATGTTTCGTATTTTAGCCATAACTTTTTCATCCGATATACGATTGAGCTGATTCAAGTTGCAGATTAAATGATTTAAGGATTGCATCTTGTGTATTTATTTTTAGTAATTTAATTTATGCATTTTTATTTTCAGTAATAGTAGTAGTTTCTTTTCTTCTTCCTTTCTTTTCTTTTATGTTCAGTAGTTAGATTTTCTGCTGGGGAATGGTGAAGCTTTTATTATTATAGTTTAGATTAATCTCCCTTAATTATAATATAGAAATTATAATTCAAATTAAAAGGATTACTGCCTTAATGGCTGGTTTTATTTATTTAACATAAAATAACACCGCCTATATGGCTGGTATTTAGGTGACAGATAATTACCGCCTATATGGCTGGTTTATGGACAAATAATAATACCGCCTTTATGGCTGGTTGGACTTAATTAAAATTTGACTTAATGAGGAATACCACCTATATGGTCGGTCGGTAATATCACGGATAAATTCTATATTATAATAATGGAGATTTCTAAATTAGAAATAGTAAAAGTGGATCCCCAACCCCAGCATTTTATTTTTATTCTAGGGAAGTGATGAAACACAATATCCACACTTAATAATTGATTTTCTTTATGGGTAATTCTTTAGTTTGTTTATTGAGTCTTAAGCTTAATGCTTCTTGTTAATTGGCCATTAATAAGATTGATTTGGTAAACTTAAAATGAACTAGACATAGGGATTTTAGGTTTCAGCCCTAGATTCAATAGCCCACGATCTTCCTTGAGGATAGATAACCCTTTAATAGATTTCCTTACAGGATAGGAATATACCTGTCGGGCGGGGGTAGCCAAAATTGGAACTTGATCCTAATGAATCTAGGTAATTTGGTTGACATAGACATATGGTTCAATTGAGTTATATTGGGTATTTGTGTCTGACCATCGACAGAGGCTTTTGCATATTTTTCGTGTTCCAGGCTAGCAAACTAATTTATTACACATATATAAGAGAATCAATTCATCTTTTTAATAATATTGTGTGGAGTCACAACCCTAGATCTTTGAGTCTTTTGTTATTTTCCTTAGTATTTTCTTTTGTTTATTTTATTTATTTTAATTAAGGAAAACTGTTGGTTTCTATTATTCGTCCCAAGGAAAGATCAAGCATATGAAATACAACAATATGAATATATAATAAACTTTGAAGGATGGCGGAATCATACTTACAAAGCTTAGTGATGAAGATGATGAACAAAGTTTGAAGCTCCAAGAACTCTTGAAGTTTCGGCCAAGGTGATGAAGTGGTTGAAAGCTCCAAGCTTTGTGAATCCCAAGCTCCAAGGTGGTTTCCCTATCACCTCCTTTGATTCCAAGATGTGCTAGCAAAAGAGAAATGAAGAAAAAAATTTCTTCATATTCCTTGAAGAGTTTCGGCAAAATGAGAAAGAGAGAGGGAGAGCTTTTCTTTTTCACAAAAGTCTTTCTAAAAGAATAATAATAATGATATCAAATACCAAAAATTTGGTATATGGCTTTTCCAAAAAGTCAAATACCAATTTCCCTCCAAAAGCCTTTAATTGGCTCCACCAAACTCCATCATGAATAGTGACATCTAGTCACTATAATAAAGTGACTTGTGACATCCATCAACTAGTCATGTCAAGTGATGTGACTTCGCGATGTGACTTGCGGGTCCCACTCGTTTCAAAACACGAATGTGTCCGCAAACACTTTCGGGCTCGGTTTCGCTAATTCCGAATTAACGAATTTCCGTCGCGACGTAAATTAAATAATTATGCCCAGCGAAATCACTATTCACGTCGCTAACGAATTAATTCTAAATTGATTCGTTTGCCCGAATTAAAATCCGATTTCAATTCCGCGTCGAAATCTAATTTCGTTTAATATATCGAATATATTATTTTACCGATTAATTCTAAATTAATCGTTCTCTCTCTAAATAAGGCATTTTCCAAGATAAATTTTCTCCGTAATTAATCCAAGATTAATAAAGTTCGAATCAAACATCATAGGTGAATCTTCAGGAAGCGACCCGAGAGATCTCCGGATATGTTGGCAGTAAATACGGCCGTCGGATAATCCGAACACGTACATACCTAGTACTACGTTTTTACCGATTTACAAGACAAGGTTGGCTTCTAGCAAAGCGCGATGCCTACCCAATTCTCCAGAAATATTCTTATAGGAATATTAGATCTATATCAAGCGTAGTATACCGTAGTATTGCGTACATCGATCCAGTGTCGTTTGATCACATGTTAGGCCTGGGGCTGGAAATGTGTCTCACCCCGTACGAAACATATATCGGACATCAAGCAACTAGTCTCTTTAAATCGGACAATCCTGACCTAGTCATATTGCCCCGACGGTTGCAACCTTTTATAGAGTACTAGTTCTGTGTCCTGCGAGATCATCAACTCCATATGTCTGAAGTGACACTTCCATCTTGACATCACACCCTGTACACTACGATTCCTGATAAACCCAGAAGTGGTGAACACAGAACTGGTTAAAGCCCCCAACCACCAAAACCAAAGTTTACCGATTGTCGTAAGTACTAGCGATGCAAGTCTCAGGTTAAGACCATATACACCTACCCTGATGCGGCCTCCCATAGACACGCAGACATACTACCAATGGGATTCCGCGGGGTCTATCCAGAGCGAAGCTGTTTTCCGTACCATCGGTAAAACACAACCTCCTATCGCACTCGCATAAGTATCCAATACTTAAATATATGAGAACTATGCTGTTGTGCCCTCACAACCTGCACAAGTGCAATACTAGTCTATTCCGTATTATCGATGTCCTATCTCGATATATCTCAATACTCGATTAGGGATATTTAATGATTAATCCTTTTATATATTGATACTGTCTCATATCATCTCAACAAGGAACTAATCATATGGACTTTCGCCATTTATATATCAAAGTAAATAAATTACAAAATGGCAAAAGGCAATTTCATTATCACACAGTTAATTTTGTACAATAATACAATATCATTTACAAAACAGTGACGCTATGGGTCATAATGTCTAACAATCTCCCACTTGGCCTATAGCCAGTCACTCAAGCATCTAATACCTGAACTATGTATGTGTCGCTCAAACACATGCGTATAAACCGCCTTCGTCAGCGGATCTGCAATGTTGTTATCTGATGCGACCTTCTCGACCTTTACATCGCCACGATGTATAATCTCTCGAATCAGATGGTAACGCCGAAGAACATGCTTGGATCGTTGATGAGACCTTGGTTCCTTAGCTTGTGCTATAGCCCCGTTATTGTCACAATACAATGGAACGGGCTCAGCAGCTAACGGAACTACTCCTAATCCGATTAGGAATTTTCGGATCCAACTGCTGCCTCCTTTGCTGCTTCCGACGCAGCGATGTACTCCGCTTCTGTTGTTGAATTGGCAACAGTATCTTGCTTGGAAGATTTCCAGCTCACTGCTCCGTTATTCAAACAAAAAATGTACCCAGATTGCGACTTGAAGTCGTCCTTGTCGGTTTGGAAACTTGCATCAGCATACCCAGATACCGCAAGTTCTCCTTCTCCATAAATTAAGAAAGCATCCTTAGTTCGTCTAAGATACTTAAGGATGTTCTTAACTGCCATCCAGTGACCTTCACCTGGATCGGCCTGATAGCGACTGCACATGCTCAAAGCATATGACACATCAGGTCGTGTACATATCATGGCATACATGATCGATCCGACTGCCGAGGCGAACGGTATCCGACTCATGTTATCTCTCTCTTCTTGATTCTTAGGACACATGTCCTTAGACAGAGAGATACCACGTAACATTGGCATCAATCCTTTCTTGGATTGATCCATGCTGAATCGCTTCAACACTTTGTCAATATATGTACTCTGGGAGAGTCCAAGCAGCTTTCTAGATCTATCCCGGTAGATCTTTATTCCCAGAATAAAGGCTGCTTCTCCCAGATCTTTCATGGAGAATTTTAATGAAAGCCAAGCTTTCACCGACGTTAGCATGGGAATGTCATTGCCTATAAGCAATACATCGTCGACATAAAGGACAATAAAAGTCAGTGCTCTCCCACTAGTCTTCTTGTATACACAATGGTCATCTTCATTTTGCACGAAATCATATTCTTTTATGATCTCATCAAAACGCTGATTCCATGACCGTGATGCTTGCTTCAATCCATAAATGGATCGATTTAACTTACAAACCTTGTTTGCAAGTCTAGGTACGATAAAACCGTCAGGCTGTTGCATATAAACATCCTCCAAAAGGTTTCCGTTGCGGTTTTAACGTCCATCTGCCATATCTCGTAATCGAAATATGCAGCTATTGCAAGCATTATCCGAATGGATTTAATCATGGCAACGGGTGAGAAAGTTTCATCATAATCAACACCATATTGTTGACGATACCCCTTTGCTACAAGCCTAGCTTTGTATGTTTGCACGTTGCCATCCATGTCGGTCTTCTTCTTGAAGATCCATCTGCATCCAATAGGCTTTACGCCTTCTGGTGCATCAACCAGTGTCCAAACTTGGTTGGCATACATGGAATCCATCTCGGACTTCATGGCTTCTTGCCATAAAGCGGAATCAATATCCTGTATTGCTTCCTCATACGTAGTCGGTTCATTATCCTCAATAAGATTAATATCTACATGAGGCGAGATCAGGTACCCATACCTCTCAGGTATTGTCCTGACTCTCTCCGACCTACGCAGTCCGTCCTTGTGTATATGAAGATTGTGGTACAGACTCTCATCCCGGATGGTCTGTTCATGTTCCGTCGTTGATTCATTGCCAGGAACAGTATCACTACGATTTTCATCGAGTTCTACTTTCCTCCCACTTACCACTGCATCTAGAAATTCCTTCTCAAGGAAAAATGCATGTAGAGCAACAAATACTTTGTTCTCTTGTGGGTGATAGAAGTAATATCCTTTGGTTTCCCTAGGATATCCCACGAAAAGGCATTTATCTGATTTGGGTTCTAGTTTGGTTCCTTCCAAACGTTTAACATATGCCCAGCATCCCCAAATCTTCAGGAAAGAGAAACCCGGTTTTCTTCCTGTCCATAACTCGTATGGAGTCTGTTCAACAGACTTTGACGGAACCTTATTCAAAATAATTACTGCACTGTATAAAGCGTATCCCCAGAAGGATATTGGTAGCTCAGTGCGACTCATCATAGACCTTACCATGTCTAGCAAGGTACGGTTTCTCCGTTCAGACACACCGTTTAATTGCGGTGTTCCAGGAGGAGTCCACTGTGAAAGAATACCATATTCTTTCAAGTAATCTTGAAACTCATAACTTAAGTATTCACCACCACGGTCTGACCGCAATGTCTTAATACTCTTGCCTGTTTGTTTTTCTACTTCGTGTCGAAACTCTTTGAATTTCTCAAAAGTTTCCGACTTGTGTTTCATTAGATACACATAACCATAACGAGATGCATCATCCGTAAAGGTTACGAAGTAATGATATCCACCTCTAGCCTGGCTAGACATGGGCCCACATACGTCACTATGAACGAGGGCCAACAGTTCTGTGGCACGTTCACCTTTACCGCTAAAAGGTGATTTAGGCATTTTGCCTAAAAGACAAGATTCGCAGACATCATATGAATTAGGATAAAATCCGTCCAAATATCCACTCTTCGAAAGTGTGGATATGCGAGTCTTGTTGATGTGTCCTAGACGACAATGCCACATGTAAGCTTCATCTTTTAGATTACTCATTTTGAGCCTTTTGTTTGTCATTTTACGTTTAGGAGATTCATTTATATTCAAAATATAAAGACCATTATTTGCAACGACAGTGCATATTTCTGCATCATTTTTATATAAATAACACCCAGTGTTTCTAAATACAAAAGTGTACCCCTGCTGGGTTAACAAAGATACAGATATATATTCCTAGTTAAACTAGGTATATATAACAGTTCAAAAGTTTAAGTACATGCCCCGAGGGCAGTTCTAAAACAAAAGTCCCTACAGCCAAAACAGCAACTGATGTTCCGTTTCCGACTCGTAGGTCAACCTCCCCTGAAGCCAGCACCCTGCTATTCTGCAGATCCTGCAAATCAGTACAAATATGAGCAGCACAACCAGAATCAAAAATCCAATTTTTAAGACTAGAAGTAGTCATATATTATTTCAATAACAAACGTACCAGAGGCTAGAGCCTTGCCTGCCTTGATATCCTCCTTTTGTCCTTTGCCCACTCGGCAGTCACGTTTCCAGTGACCCTTTTTGCCGCATTTGAGGCAGACATCTTGAGATTTGTCCCTTGGCTTCCCAGAAGCCTTTGTCAACTTGCCCTTACCCTTGTTCTTATATTTCCTCTTCTTCACCCCTCCAGTGGCCTTGGCCCAGCCCTTGGCCCCTGAGAGGTCGATGCATAGTGCGCCTCGCGCTTGCCCCCTTTTAGGAGTTCTTTTTCAGACTCCTTCAGCATGGATAACAGCTCTCCAAGAGTGTCATCGGTATCCATCAACTTATAGTTGATTATGATTTGTTTCCAAGTATCGGGAAGTGATTGTAAGATCAAATCTACAGTCAGCTCGGCCTCCAAGACTATTCCCATACTGCCCAACTCATCAATATCGGCAATCATTTGAGCCCCATGGACCTCAACTGATGTGCCTTCAGTCATTCGGGTGCGGAAGAGTTTCTTCACTAACTCATACCTCTCCATCCGCTTGTTGGTGCGGTGGAGATCTTGCAGTCTAGCCATCATGTTATAAGGATCCAAGTCCCTATTCTGGCGACGAAAGTGTTGAGTCATTGAAGCTAACATAACAGCCTGAGCTGTGTCACAATCCTCGCTGTGAGTTCTCCATAACTCCAGCTCAAGCGGATCAGTGGGTCTAGGCGGGAGAGGTGTTTGTATAGTGTACAGTAGCCTCTCAGCCCCAAGTACTATCTTGAGGTTCATTTCCCAGTCAGCGAAGTTTGTGCCTTTAAAGACATTATCACCCATGATGATGTCACGCACATTTCCCTTGCTAGCCATCTCAACCACAATAGTCTAACTATTTAGTTGACGATGAAATGGGTACAGTCAAACTGTTACAAGAAAAATAACAATGTATTAGTCCAACTAATTTAAAAATAGACGAAAAAATTTTGAAATACGCGTAAGGCAAAGTATCTGAACGAAATTGCAAATTCACATACTAGCCTCCCACTATTTTCATCGAGTCTCTAACCCTCTGTTGAGAACTCGGGAAATCCTATTTCCTAGTGGGCTAGGATCCCGTTAAATAACACACAACCTTGACTTTGGCCAACAAGCTGTATGCTACTTAACTAGGTAGATCTCACAGATCAATTGGATCCAATCCAATTCCTAGATCCGGTTAGGTGGACATCCAAGTCCTAAACATATGTACAATACTTATGTCAATGTATCTAATACATTTTCCTAACCTTATCCTCCGAATCATCTAGGCCTTGGCTTTGGCACAACAAACCTAATGATTCCAGTTAAACGGGACCCATTGACAAGGAAAGTTTCGTAATCAATGTCTTTGGACAAGAAGTGATCTTGACTTTGGCCAACAAATCACAACTTGGACTAGACACCGATGTGAAACAAAACTCTCATGATTCAAGTACATCCTAATTGACAAGGTCTTGACTTTGGCCAACAAACCAATGCCAATTGGATCTTGAACGAGAATCATTCAATGGAAGGATATTCGCTTAATATAAATTGAGGGATTTTCGCGTAATTGGCAACCAATTTATTATCTTTGTTAGGTCTCATCAACATACACCCTTAAGCATGCTTCTAAAACATCATAAAGCGCGTAAAGTAAATTAATAGTGATATACGGATGGATATATAAACAACTTGTTCCTAGAACAAATCACTCCCTTTCCTCTCCCCGCTAGCACTATTCTACTTCTACCCAATTACATAATACAATAAGAGAGAAACCTCATTTACATTGAGGGGAATTAGGTGAGAAAAGAATACAAAGAGATAAAAGAGATAAGGCTGGACACGCAGGTCCAATTTAAATTCTAAATTTACAATAATTCCTAGAATTACCCTTTCCCTTCTAATATCCATCCGATATACACTATTCATTCATCACATACATATATATTCAAACAAGACATGCTTTTACAACCAATCTAATCCAATTAATTAGTCTTTGTTTAAGTGATCATCCAATGTTCAAACAACGATTTTTGATTTTGCGCGAGTCCAACTCGTTTGAGAATAAGTACATAAGGTACGAATTCGCGAATTATATCGAACTACTTATTAAATCTAATTTAATACGTATTCAATACTAATTCAATTAATTTTAATTCCAAATTAAATGTTTACACTATTCATGTGCTTTAAAGACTTAGATTCTAAATCTAATCTAATTGGGTCTCAAAGCCCAACTAACATCCAATGTTTGTTTAATTAAAGTCCGATGGGCTTTCAATTGATTTATTAAGGCTTGGGCTTTGGTCAATGCGGGTCAAACCCAATTGCCAAACCCAAATAAGGAATCACCCTTAAATGCCATAAAATCAATTTCAAGCCCATAAGGCCCAATTAAACATAAAAGCCCATTTTACCATATTTGGACTTAATGGAGTGATTTAGGCCCAAATTGGATCCAATCCTTTTGGCCCAAATCCACTTGGCCCAACCAAGCCCATTATGCCCAAATATAATAATTCAAGCCCAATTTTACAATTAAGCCCATTAATTAAATTTTAATATTCCAAATTTTAAAAATCCAATTAATTAAAGTGTAAATCCATGATTAATACATTAAACCAAATATTTCCAAAACACCAATTTAATTTATTAATCATCACTTGTTCAAAACACATGTCCAACAATTATTTGAACAAAAAATCAAGTCCTTATTCATGTCCTTTACATTCGGCCAAGGTGAATTTTTTGTGTCGATTTGTTTTTCAATCCGATTGAATCACTAATCTACGTCCCGTATACGTTTTAAGTCATCCAATGATCTTACAACCAAAAAATCCAATCCACTCCAAGTAGTGATGTATTCGGCCAAGGCATAAATTTGGGGGAAAAATCATCCAATGTTTTTTTTCATCAAAATGATTACATATTATGTCATTATACATACATATAAGCATACTCATTCATCAAATTTCACAAGAACATGCTTCAATCAATTTTACCCAAATTTTAACCTAAAGTATTTCATGCTTAACCATGGCTCCATGATACCATTGTTGGTTTCTATTATTCGTCCCAAGGAAAGATCAAGCATATGAAATACAACAATATGAATATATAATAAACTTTGAAGGATGGCGGAATCATACTTACAAAGCTTAGTGATGAAGATGATGAACAAAGTTTGAAGCTCCAAGAACTCTTGAAGTTTCGGCCAAGGTGATGAAGTGGTTGAAAGCTCCAAGCTTTGTGATCCCAAGCTCCAAGGTGGTTTCCCTATCACCTCCTTTGATTCCAAGATGTGCTAGCAAAAGAGAAATGAAGAAAAAAATTTCTTCCTATGCCTTGAAGAGTTTCGGCAAAATGAGAAAGAGAGAGGGAGAGCTTTTCTTTTTCACAAAAGTCTTTCTAAAAGAATAATAATAATGATATCAAATACCAAAAATTTGGTATATGGCTTTTCCAAAAAGTCAAATACCAATTTCCCTCCAAAAGCCTGTAATTGGCTCCACCAAACTCCATCATGAATAGTGACATCTAGTCACTTTAATAAAGTGACTTGTGACATCCATCAACTAGTCATGTCAAGTGATGTGACTTCGCGATGTGACTTGCGGGTCCCACTCGTTTCAAAACACGAATGTGTCCGCAAACACTTTCGGGCTCGGTTTCGCTAATTCCGAATTAACGAATTTCCGTCGCGACGTAAATTAAATAATTATGCCCAGCGAAATCACTATTCACGTCGCTAACGAATTAATTCTAAATTGATTCGTTTGCCCGAATTAAAATCCGATTTCAATTCCGCGTCGAAATCTAATTTCGTTTAATATATCGAATATATTATTTTACCGATTAATTCTAAATTAATAGTTCTCTCTCTAAATAAGGCATTTTATCCAAGATAAATTTTCTCCGTAATTAATCCAAGATTAATAAAGTTCGAATCAAACATCATAGGTGAATCTTCAGGAAGCGACCCGAGAGATCTCCGGATATGTTGGCAGTAAATACGGCCGTCGGATAATCCGAACACGTACATACCTAGTACTACGTTTTTACCGATTTACAAGACAAGGTTGGCTTCTAGCAAAGCGCGATGCCTACCCAATTCTCCAGAAATATTCTTATAGGAATATTAGATCTATATCAAGCATAGTATACCGTAGTATTGCGTACATCGATCCAGTGTCGTTTGATCACATGTTAGGCCTGGGGCTGGAAATGTGTCTGCCCCGTACGAAACATATATCGGACATCAAGCAACTAGTCTCTTTAAATCGGACAATCCTGACCTAGTCATATTGCCCCGACGGTTGTAACCTTTTATAGAGTACTAGTTCTGTGTCCTGCGAGATCATCAACTCCATATGTCTGAAGTGACACTTCCATCTTGACATCACACCCAGTACACTACGATTCCTGATAAACCCAGAAGTGGTGACACAGAACTGGTTAAAGCCCCCAACCACCAAAACCAAAGTTTACCGATTGTCGTAAGTACTAGCGATGCAAGTCTCAGGTTAAGACCATATACACCTACCCTGATGCGGCCTCCCATAGACACGCAGACATACTACCAATGGGATTCCGCGGGGTCTATCCAGAGCGAAGCTGTTTTCCGTACCATCGGTAAAACACAACCTCCTATCGCACTCGCATAAGTATCCAATACTTAAATATATGAGAACTATGCTGTTGTGCCCTCACAACCTGCACAAGTGCAATACTAGTCTATTCCGCATTATCGATGTCCTATCTCGATAATACTCCGACTAGGGATATTTAATGATTAATCCTTTTATATATTGATACTGTCTCATATCATCTCAATAAGGAACTAATCATATGGACTTTCGCCATTTATATATCAAAGTAAATAAATTACAAAATGGCAAAAGGCAATTTCATTATCACACAGTTAATTTTGTACAATAATACAATATCATTTACAAAACAGTGACGCTATGGGTCATAATGTCTAACAAAAACCACATTTAACCAACCAATCACACAATCACTCTATTCTCCCTCTGATTAGATATTCATAAATAAATAGATTCAATAATTAATAACATAGTATGAATTAAGTCCTCGTGTGATCGATATTTTTATACTACTTGAACGATACGTGCGCTTGCTTATACGAGTGTGAATGCACCGGTCAAGTTTTTGGCGTCGTTGCCGGGTACTTATATTTCTTGAGTTATTAATTTTGAAGCTATCTAATTTACTTATAGCTAATGTTCTTTATTTTTATCTGTAATTTTATTTCTTTCTTTTGTTTTCAGGTGATTGAACAAGTGGAACACTATTGGGAGATTGAAAGATTACGTGCTTTACAAGAAGATACACCCCACATCTGGGAGCAATAGTCCTGTTTTCTGAGGCTTGTTGTACAGCCCAATGATTATCACTGGATGCCAGAACCAATCAATATTATATTTGCTAAACAGAACGCTATGGGGAGATGTGACATATATAATGGTAACCATGTTGGAATGTATGCCCTAGAGCTACATGAGATGTAAACGGTTTCTTTTGTATAGAAATAAAATGATGCATTATTCATTTATCAAATTGTTTGTTTTAATTTTCACATATTATATATCTTCATAAATACCATAGATTACTTATGTACCTTCAAGACTTGGTGCATGAGTGTCATGTACCAGAGGATTCAAGTCTGAAGTTAGTAATCTTAAATAGTCCATAGAGAGCAAACAAACCGGTACTTTTTTGTGGTTTATCTATAGCTGTGGTCCATTGTATATTTGGATGGCGATCTTAATCCGGATCGTCCATGTAGAGACATGAGAATGGAGGCACCTTATATGATGTGATCATATAGGACTGGATCCAGATAGACATTCTTATAATATTCGTTAAACAAAGAAAGTCATTTCAATCTACTTGATGGTCATATATGGGTTGATCTTAATCCTGAGTGTAATACGAACTCCTGCATGGCGGGATATGTCATTTGATTTACAAAGGTGAGGTTGGTGCAGCAATCCCAACCAATAACTACGTACTTTGGGGGCATAGTCTGTTATGTAGCTAGGAAAGTTTTACATAGACATGGAATTCACTCCTTCTTGCTAGAAGTAGATGAATATCTCTCTTAAGGGTTGATTCGGTACTTGAACGATTAGAGCGCTAAAGTCTTTCTATTACGAATAGAAAGATTAATATTTATAACAGTTATGAATGAATCGTTCATTAGAGAATCAATGGTACTTAAGATAGAAATAATTAGAGGGGTATAACGGACATTATGACCCGGCTCTAATTACGAGATATTCGTGAAGGATCAATTCGTATGCAATGACTATATCGGTGGACACTGACTTGGCTCGGCTTAATATTTCATCTACGGCAACGAGAGTGCAACTTCGGGTTTTTAGTGGAATAACCCGGAGTTAATAATTCGGAATAATTAATTAAGAGCTTAATTAATATTTCGAGATTATTGGAGTTCAGAACCGTAGGTCCACTTGGTCCCCGTGCTAGCTCGATTTACTATAGCGGAGCTAATATAATTGGATGGTCCAATTATATACTCACAAAAGGAATAAATATTATTAATATGATTAATAATAATTATATCACACATGAGACTTTATATTAAAAGTTAATATAAAGTATTAATAATTATATATGATAATTATTAAATTAGAACATTAAATTATATATGATATAATTTAATAAGGCTAAGGATTATTACCAAGGTAGGATTCCTTATTGGATAAGGAATAGGATTTGTTTGTTTTGGAAACAAAATCAAATCCTAATTGTCCCCTACTTGGCCGAATTTTTGGAGTCATATTAGGGATAGGATTTGTTTGTTTTGGAAATAAAATCAAATCCAAATTAAATCCCCCTTGGCCGAAAATTTGGAGTCCTAAAGGGAGTAGGATTTGTTTATTTTGGAAGGAAAATCAAAAAATGAATCCTTCCCCACCCTTGGCCGAAATTTGACTGTAGTGTGAGACTAGTGGTTGATTTGTTTTATGAAACAAATTAACCATAAGTATAAAAGAAAAATTATGATTTAATTTTTCAAGATACAAGGAAAAAAAACCCTAACCTCCATCTCCTTCTCCAAGCTCTCAAGAGTTGAGAATTCTTTTGGTGTGTGTGATTATTCTATAAACCGTTTAGAGATTAATTTGTGAGTGTAGCCCACACTACCCTCTGTTAGTGTCGAGACATAGTTAGGAAGACCTCGTGACATTGAAAAACATCCCCAAATACTTAACACAAGTCACGGCAACCAGCCCCTGGAATCCCTGCAATTTACGCAGATACAAGTTCTAAGGGAGCTCTGTTTTGTTTGGTTTTCATTCAGGGTTTTAGGAAACACTTTGGGATAATTTTAGGGCTGTGTTAGGATTGTTTTTTGGAGAAAAATCAGATCTGAAATTGAGCAGTGAGTGGCGCAAATCATACCTGAAACTGGGTGCAGTTCGTGCCCATAACGTGTCCAAAACAGTCCGTTATTTCACTACAGTTCAAGGGCTGTTCGGGGAATGTTTCGGGGTTATTCCGGAGCTAAGTTTTTGTCCAAAACATCAGTGAATCCACTGGTGTGGTTCGGCCAAGCAAAGGGAAGAGTAGAAAAAATTTTCAAGTTTGGTTCCTGAGCCTCACTGCTTCCGCTGCGCGGGGGAAGGCGTTCCCTACAATTGGCATCAAGAGCGAGGTTGAAAAGTGCTCTTAACCCTTCACTTTATTATTTAAAGTTTCTGTTTTAACATGTTTATATGAGTTATAAATATGATATGCATGTTTAGATGAGTGGGCACATTATTAAGTTCATGTGATGAATGGTTTTTATATTTCATGTGATGAATGGATTTTGCATTGGTCGTAAATTTTTATGGCTCTTATTTTTGTAGTTGGTTTTGATTTTGGGTTGTAAGGCCATAAGGCCATTGTTTATATTCATTGTAATTTTGATTTCAATGTAAAATTTCAATTCTTTATAATATGGAGCACCGACGTCACGAATGGAGCCAATACCACTTTGGAGCGGGATTTGAAGGCCAAGGAATGCCTTGGTAAATCTTATGTACTAATTAGATTAGTATAGAAATAATAAGAGCCCGGTCAATGCAAAATAATTTTTATTATGTTATATGTATGTTTATTTCGAATTGTTTGAATAACATGTCATATAGCCTCGTGTATTTTACTTGCCATAACATGTCATAGATGCATTATAATTATAGACATAAAATTATGATTTTATGTAATTTAAAATGTTTAAGTTAGATAATAATATGCATTAAAATCATTAATTAGATTAATGGGATTAAGTGTCTAAAACTTGAATTCTAATATATTGGACTTAATTGGTACATAATAAATTCCATTGGTATATAGGATGGAAACCCGGATATAAATTCCATAGCCGATTCCGTATGGAAGGAAATGTGGTCTGCACTCGGGATACAATTTCATGTACCTTTGGATTTTATGACGCATTAAGATTTATTAAAATGTTTAATTAAAATTTTGACCATTTAGAATTCTATGGTTTTAGACCTTTAAGTGCTCAGTATTTTAAGAGTTAAAATATTGTAGCTCACTTATGCCACTCTAATTAAATAGTTTAATAGACTATAATTATTAGTAGAGACTAATAGGACATTAGTGACACAATTTTAATAGTTAAAATTGATTAGCTCACTTATGACAAACTAGTGTAAATAAATTATGCTTTAGCCGCCATAAGTTTATCCACACTAGTTAGGATAAAATATTAGATATTTTAGATAGAAACCTTAAGTTTTAATATAGTGAGTGGGAGAGGGATATACGACAGTACATCCCGCGATCTCCGTTGTTAGTCCAAAAACGTGAGATTCAAAATGCGCCTCGAGACGGCTTTATTTTCGTCCCCCTACGGATGGTGTCCATTTTGGGTCAATATCAAGTTGGGTTCCGAAAGGATAGAGATTCTAGATGTATCTTGTGAACTGACCTACCCTATAGCGGCACTTCACTCATTAAGTCAAAGAATCCTGAAACGGCGGGTTACACTCACAAAGGAATAATTAACTATTAATGAAATTCCTTGATCAAATAAAACGGTAGTTGTTTAATGTAGGAATAAAAGTTATTCCCTCATATATTAAAACAGCTGAGATTGTCTCAATCTATCATGTGAGTACTTGACCTACCCTACGACGGTACTTACTTGTGGGATGATAGATCTCCGTGGCATAGTAATTCTTTTAGGTTTCTTATTCATTATTCATGGTTCATGCATCATGTTTAATTTTATGCCAAAATTCTTTGATGATTTTAATATGCGATGAATGAATGTTAAATGCATGTTTATTTTATTTTCAGCCATGATTTCTCCAATTATTTCCATTCTCTCAAATGATAAGTTGACCGGAGAAAATTATGTAAAATGGAAAAATAACATAAACGCTATCCTGGTCTGTAAAGACCTAAAGTTTGTCCTGACGGAGGAACGTCCTCCTGAGCCGGCCAGAAATGCTGGCCAAGCTGTGCACGATACCTATCAGAAATAGGTCGCAGCAAATGAGAAAGCCCGCTGCTACTTGCTAGCAGGGATGTCTGAGGTTCTTGCTGCAAAGCACGAACCTATGGCTCTAGCATCTCAGATGATGGAGTCATTATAGGGCATGTTTGGGAAGCCTTCGGAGCGTCAACGCCATGAGGCCATGGTCTCAGCGATGACTGCTAGGATAAAGGAAGGGACATCAGTCTGAGAGCATCTCTTAAAGATGATGACTTATCTCAATACTGTTGAAATCCATGGAGCTCGTATTGACGAGCGTAGCTAGGTGACCATGATCATGAAAACTCTTTCGAAGAGTTTCCTACAGTTTAAGAGCAACTATGTTATGAACAAGTTGACTTTTACTTTACTTTGACCCAACTGCTAAATGAGCTCACCCATTACGAGTCCATGTTGGTGGATCGTCGTAAATCCAGTGCAGAGGCAAATGTTGCCAAATCTTCTAAATCTGCAAAGAAGAATAAGAAAGGCACTGGAAAGGCTAAAGGTAAAGCCAATGAAAAAGAAGAACAAGAAA
This sequence comes from Zanthoxylum bungeanum, assembly GCA_019454045.1. NCBI lineage: Eukaryota > Viridiplantae > Streptophyta > Magnoliopsida > Sapindales > Rutaceae > Zanthoxylum > Zanthoxylum bungeanum. The sequence goes on along the minus strand of SKCR01038176.1, from coordinate 143,856 downwards.
AGCTCCAAGGATTCCAAGCCCAAGGGAAAATGTTTCCATTGCGACAAGAATAGGCATTGGAAAAGGAACTGTCCTAAATACCTTGCCGAGCTAAAGGAGAAAAAGGAAACAGGTAAATATGATTTACTCGTTATTGAATCTCTATTGGTGGAGGATGACAAATCCGCTTGGATTATTGATTCCGGGGCCACTAACCATGTTTGTTCTTCTTTACAGCTACTTGATTCATGGAGGGACCTTGCTGAAGGTGACTACACTATGAGAGTCGGGACAGGGGATGTCGTTTCAGCAAGAGCAGTCGGAGTTTCTAATTTAAGTTTTATTAATAACAATTATTTAAATTTGAACGATGTGTTATTCATTCCTGGTTTCCACAGGAATCTGATTTCTGTTTCTAGACTTATGGATGATGGTTATTCTATTTCTTTTAATAGCAATTCAGTTATTATTGGTAGAAATGGATTGACTATATGCACAGGAAACTCAGAAAATAACTTGTATGTGTTAAGACCGTTAACGCTTAAGTCACTGCTCAACACTGAAATGTTTAAGGTTGAAAAACCAAAAATGAAAATGGCAAAAGATTTCTGACGATGACACATATCTATGGCATCTTAGACTTGGTCACATCAACCTTGATCGAATAAATAGATTGATAAAGGACGGAGCCTTAAACCAGTTAAAGCTCGGGACTTTACCAGTTTTTGAATCCTGTTTAGAAGGAAAAATGACCAATAGATCTTTTACTGGAAAAGGTATAAGAGCCAGTCAACCACTAGAGCTAATACATTCGGACGTTTACGGACCGATGAATGTAAAAGCCTGAGGTGGTTATGAATACTTCGTCACATTCATTGACGATTATTCAAGATATGGGTATGTCTACCTAATGCATCACAAATCGGATACCTTTGAAAAGTTCAAAGAGTATCGCGCTGAGGTTGAGAACCAATTAGGTAAGACAATCAAAACTCTACGATCGGATCGTGGAGGAGAATACCTCGACAGAGACTTCGAGGAATTCTTAGTTGAGTACGGGATAGTATCCTAGCTCACAGCACCTGGAACACCACAACAAAATGGTGTTGCATAGAGAAATCGAACCCTACTAGACATGATGAGATCTATGTTTAGTTATAGCTCACTGCCTAGTTCATTTTGGGGATATGCACTGCAAATCGCAATGTATATCCTTAATGTAGTTCCATCTAAGTCTGTTCCTAAGACTCCCTTAGAGTTGTGGAATGGTCGTAAAGCTAGTTTACGGCATTTCCGCATATGGGGGTGTCCAGCACATGTGCTGAAGAATAAGACTACTAAGCTGGAACCACGTTATCAGGTGTGCTTATTTGTAGGCTACCCAAAGAAGACTAGGGGAGGATTATTCTACAGTCCCGATGATAACAAAATATTTGTATCAACAAATGCTACGTTTCTAGATGAGGACTACATGAGGGAGTTCAAACCTCGTAGTAAAATGTTACTCGAGGAGTTACTTACTGGTTCGACCAGCGCGCCATCGTTAACAAAAGTTGACAAATACATATCACCTTCGACATCTGATAGTCAGATACTTCCAAGTCAGAATGATCTACCACCCAGACGTAGTGGGAGGGTTGTACGACAACCTAATCATTACTTAAGGGTTGGAGAGGCACAAGTTTTCACCTCCAGCGATGGTGTAGATGATCCATTGACCTACAGTAGTGCAATGGATGATCCTGACAAAGAAGAATGGCTCAAAGCCATGAACCTGGAGATGGAGTCGATGTACTCCAACTCAGTCTGGGAACTTGTAGACCAACTTGATGGAGCCCATAGGTTGCAAGTGGATCTACAAGAGGAAGGGGGGATCAGATGGGAAGGTACAGACCTTCAAAGCTAGACCAGTGGCCAATGGTTATACCCAGAAAGATGGAGTTGATTATAAGGAAACTTTCTCGCCAGTAGCTATGCTAAAATCCATCCGCACTCTTCTTCCCATAGCCGCATATTATGACTATGAAATCTGGCAAATGTACGTCAAGACTGCATTCTTGAATGGCAATCTTGATGATGAAGTATCTATATGATACAACAGAAGGGTTCACCGCCCAAGGTCAAAAGTAAAAAGTTTACAAACTGCAAAGGTCCATTTATGGACTCAAGCAGGCATCTCGATCTTGGAATATAAGATTTGATACAACGATCAAGTCTTATAATTTTGATCAAAATTGATGAGCCTTGTGTATACAAGCGCGTCATTGACGGGAAGGTGGTTTTTCTTATCTTATACGTTGATGACATCTTACTCATTGGGGAATGATGTAAGAATATTATCAGACGTAAAAACCTGGCTAGCTAAGCAATTCCAAATGAAGATTTGGGAAATGCAAGTTATGTTCTTGGGATCCAGATACTTTGAGATCGTAAGAAACGACTATTAGCTATGTCTCAGGCATCCTACATCGACAAGATTCTTGTACGATTCGGGATGCAGAATTCCAAGAAAGGCAATATGCCTTATCAGCATGGAATTCATTTGTCGAAGGAACAGTCTCATAAGACACCTCAAGGCGTTGAGGAAATGTGACATATCCCATACGCCTCAGCAGTTGGTAGTCTCATGTATGCCATGTTATGCAAGAGACCGGACATCTGCTTTGCAGTGGGAGTAGTCAGTAGGTTTCAGTCAAATCCGGGATTGGATCACTGGGTGGCTGTGAAACACATTCTCAAATATCTAAAGAGAACAAGAGACTATATGCTAGTGTATTCTGGAGAGGATATGATCCTAAGAGGATATACAGATTCTGATTTTCAGACAGATGTCGATTCCAGGAAATCAACATCTGGATCAGTGTTCACCCTAGGTGGTGGGGCTATTGTTTGGGGAGTATAAAGCAATCTTGCATTGCCGACTCCACCATGGAGGCTGAATATGTAGCGGCTTATGAAGCAGCTAAAGAAGCAGTCTGGCTCGTAAATTCTTGGGAGATCTGGAAGTTGTTCCAGATATAGATAAACCACTCACCCTCTATTGCGATAATAGTGGAGCAGTGGCAAACTCCGAAGAACCAAGAAGCCATAAAAGGGGAAAGCATATAGAAAGGAAATATCATCTCATCAGGGAGATAGTGTAGAGAGGCGACGTTACCATCACAAAGATTGCATCCGTAGAGAACCTTGCTGATTCGTTTACAAAGACCTTACCGGCTAAAGTGTTTGATGGTCACCTAGATGGTCTAGGTTTGCGAGACATGTCCCATTTTCTCTAGTGCAAGTGGGAGATTTTTGGGATGTATGCCCTAGAGCTACATGAGATGTAAACGGTTTCTTTTGCATATAAATAAAATGATGCATTATTCATTTATCAAATTATTTGTTTTAATTTTCACATATTAAATATCTTCATAAATACCATAGATTACTTATGTACCTTCAAGACTTGGTGCATGAGTGTCATGCACCAGAGGATTCAAGTCTGAAGTTAGTAATCTTAAATAGTCCATAGAGAGCAAACAAACTGGTACTTTTTTGTGGTTTATCTATAGTTGTGGTCCATTCTATATATGGATGGCGATCTTAATCCGGATCGTCCATGTAGAGACATGAGAATGGAGGCACCTTATATGATGTGATCATATAGGACTGGACCCAGATAGAAATGACATTCTTATAACATCCGTTAAACAAAGAAAGTCATTTCAATCTACTTGATGGTCATATATGGGTTGATCTTAATCCTGAGTGTACTACGAACTCCTGCATGGCGGGATATGTCATTTGATTTACAAGGTGAGGTTGGTGCAGCAATCTCAACCAATAACTACGTACTTTGGGGGCATAGTCTGTTATGTAGCTAGGAAAGTTTTACATAGACATGGAATTCACTCCTTTTTGCAAGAAGTAGATGAATATCTCTCTTAAGGGTTGATTCGGTACTTGACCTATTAGAGCGCTCAAGTCTTTCTATTACGAATAGAAAGATTAATATTCATAACAGTTATGAATGAATCGTTCATTAGAGAATCAATGGTACTTAAGATAGAAATAATTAGAGGGGTATAACGGATATTATGACCCGACTCTAATTACGAGATATTCGTGAAGGATCAATTCGTATGCAATGACTATATCGGTGGACAGCGACTTGGTTCGGCTTAATATTTCATCTACGACGAGGGTTGCAACTTCAGGTTTTTAGTGGAATAACCCGGAGTTAATAATTCGGAATAATTAATTAAGAGCTTAATTAATATTTCGAGATTATTGGAGCTCAGAACCGTAGGTCCACTTGGTCCCCGTGCTAGCTCGATTTACTATAGCGGAGCTAATATAATTGGATGGTCCAATTATATACTCACAAAAGGAATAAATATTATTAGTATGATTAATAATAATTATATCACACATGAGACTTTATATTAAAAGTTAATATAAAGTATTAATAATTATATATGATATTATTAAATTAGAACATTAAATTATATATGATATAATTTAATAAGGCTAAGGATTATTACCAAGGTAGGATTCCTTATTGGATAAGGAGTATGATTTGTTTGTTTTGGAAACAAAATCAAATCCTAATTGTCCCCTACCTTGGCCGAATTTTTGGAGTCATATTAGGGATATGATTTGTTTATTTTGGAAACAAAATCAAAATCCAAATTAAATCCCCCTTGGCCGAAAATTTGGAGTCCTAAAGGGAGTATGATTTGTTTATTTTGGAAGGAAAATCAAACAAGGAATCCTACCCCACCATTGGCCGAAATTTGACTGCATTGGGAGACTAGTGGTTGATTTGTTTTATGAAACAAATTAACCATATGTATAAAAGAAAAATTATGATTTAATTTTTCAGATACAAGAAAAAAAAACCCTAGCCTCCATCTCCTTCTCCAAGCTCTCAAGAGTTGAGAATTCTTTTGATGTGTGTGATTATTCACTAAACCGTTTAGAGGTTAATTTGTGAGTGTATCCCACACTACCCTCCGTTAGTGTCGAGACATAGTTCAGAAGACCTCGTGACGTTGAAAAACATCCCCAAATACTTAACACAAGTCAAGACAACCAGCCCCTGGAATCCCTGCAATTTACGCAGATACAATTTCTCAGGGAGCTCCATTTTGTTTGGTTTTCATTCGGGGTTTTGGGAAACACTTTGGGATAATTTTAGGGCTGTGTTAGGATTGTTTTTTGGAGAAAAATCAGATCTGAAATTGAGCAGTAAGTGGCGCAAATCAGACCTGAAACTGGGTGCAGTTCGCGCCCATAACGTGTCCAAAACAGTCCGTTATTTCACTACAGTTCAAGGGCTGTTCGGGGACTATTTCGGGGTTATTTCGGAGCTATGTTTTTGTCCAAAACATCAGTGAATCCACTGGTGTGGTTCGGCCAAGCAAAGGGAAGAGCAGAAAAAATTTTCAAGTTCGGTTCCTGAGCCTCACCGCTTCCGCTGTGCGGGGGAAGGCGTTCCCTACAAACCACCCTAGAGATTATTGTGAGTACAACTACCATCTAGGGTGGCAGAGCTGTCAAAATCCTTCATGGTATGAAGAGCCATCACATTTCACAAAACCACATTTTCCATCTTATCCACCACCCACCTACTATGATCTTCATCAAGAACCAGAGCCATAAAAGGAAGTATAATTGGTTGACATGCTCAAAGATTTGTTCAAGAAACAAGACGAAAAGTTGGATACAATGCTTGAAACATATCAGAATCAACTCGAAATTATTCAGAGATAATCAACATCCATTTAGAGGTTGACAGATCAAATGAGACAATTAACAGAAAACTAGAGCTACGTACCTCAAGAACCATTTTCAGATGACAATGATGAAGCCTTCGAGTACCAATCATTTCACAATGACACTTCAATAGAGGAGGAGGCTGAGCAGTATCAAAACCAGAGGTATCAGTTCAGGAGTCCAAACCAGCAAAGTCTCTATTTGACTTTTATTATTCAGATTCTGACGAGGATGAAGCTGGTCCATTTGTACCAACTGCACCAACAATGGAGGATCAAACTTTCAATCCTCAAAATGAAGATCTTGGAGCATGCTTTGCAATAATGTTTGAAGAAGATCTACCTGAACCATCCATTCCAGCCATATCAGAGGATGAAGACCTAATGTCAGAAAAATCTATACATCCTCAGGAAGACACTTATGGAGCATGAATTTCACAGATGACAGATGAAGAGCTGAACACAGAAATCCTAGAATACATATGTAAAGAAAAGGTGGAGCAAGAAGCAGAGCAAATAGAGGAGAAAATGTCTGACCTTATTGAAGATCCAGTGCATTCAAGAGAAACATCACTGTTTTGGGGAATACAAATCAAAGACATCACCCAGAAGCTTGACAGAATGGAAATCCCATTCCAAGTCAAGCACCATACGAGAGCTCCTAATTTTCTTTCTTTCTTTTCAGGAATCACTGGTGCGATAAAGAATAAAAAGATGGCACAAGCATTGAATGAGATCCCTTCAAAAGCAACGCCTATGGAATTGTCTTTAATCCGACATCCAAAACGACACTGAAACCTCCTTGGCAGATAGATTTCAGTCACGTCTAGCTGAAGACGAAAAATTTAGGGCTAGCAGGGAGGCAACCCATGCAATTTGTTGTAATTTTTGTTTTCATATTTTGTGTATACATTTTGTAGAGTTTTTAATTTTGTGTGCTATTTTTGTAGGGAAAAGTACAAATGGAGCATTTTAAGATAGAAGGAAAGGTGTTTGGCAATCGCGAAAATGAGAGCTAATTCATGAGTGATGGTTGGGTAAGGAATGAATTCTTAAGACGCATCCTCATGAATTTATAGTAAGCAAGTGGCGTATTGCGTACACAATTTCATTGCCTTAATAATTGCTTTGATTTGCTTTTCTTTTGTATTTTCTTTTATTTTCGCCGACAAGATCTAAACTTTTTGACTTTTCACGATTTATTTTAACATTCATCTAATAATTGTCATTTGGCATATAATAGTGCAATTATTACTCACCCATTTTCAAGTTCTATAAATTCAGCTCTACATTTTCTTCTTCAACATATCTTTGTACTTCATAGCAGCGATTCAATCGAATTTGTATTTTATGTGGATCCAATTCTAGTAATAAACCATAATTCATTGAGGCTGCAAAGGAATTGGGGCGAGTCATAGTAGAGAAAAATATGCACCTAGTATATAGCGGTGGAAATCTTGGATTAATGGGAAGCATTTCAAAAGCCGTTCAGGAAGGTGGTGGTCATGTTTTGGGAATCATTCCAAAACCTTTGGCAGAAGAACAATTAATTGGACCAACAAATAGAGATGAACGCATCGTATCAGGTATGTCTGAACAAATTCATGAAATGATCAATATTGCGGATGTGTTTATTGCGTTACCAGGTGGGCTTGGAACGTTTAAAGAATTGTTCACAGTAGCATCATGGGCGCACTTAAACATTCATCGGAAGCCCATTGGGTTACTTAATATTGAGCATTTCTTCGATTTTCTGTTTGTATTTCTTGCGGAAGCTAAGAGACATGAGTTCATCACGAAATCTGATAAAGATATTTTCTTGACTGCTACAAAAGTCAGAGAATTTATTGACCAAATCCTAGCCTTTAAACCAAAAATCGACCTCATTCTTTCCAAGTTGAACTGGTCAGATAGCGATCGTGGTAAGAAGCGTAAATTGGACATAGATCTTAATCGGTAAATTTTTTTCGGTGAATTTCAGCTAACCAGGTATGACCTTTTAAACTCTTCTTCTACTGTTTAAGACATTGGGGACAATGTCTCATTTAGGTTTGGGGGAAGGAATAGTTGATTAGTATCTTATTTATTTTGTGTCATTTTTATTAAATCTTTAGTCCAAAATTTTTTTTCGAAAAATACAAAAAAATTTGTAAATTTTTCAAAAATTACAAAATATTTTGTGTTTTTATTTTGACTAAAAATGTGAAATTGGTGAGAGATAGCTGTATAAGGAGTTCCCACTCCTGATATGTATTTCAACCCATTTTCGAAACAAGTTAATTTTTGTTTATTTCCTTTTAAATTATTTAATTTGTGAATTCTCCATAAAACTGACTAAAATGAAACTTCATATGCTCAATTGGCAGGTATTATCAATATGCATAGTAGCATACGGACATGAGTTGTAATTGAAAAGTTTGTAATATTCAGTGCTCTAGTTTAAATGGAGGAAGCATCTATAAATGGCAATGGAGTAAAAAATGAAAAAAAAAAAAAACATCTGAGATCCGAGTTATTAAGTCCGTATGGGTGTTTTAACACCTAGTGCCCTAAAACCAACTGGTTTGGGAGTCACTGGCCCAAATCTCGCTACATGGATCGAAGATGTTGTAAAAATATATATATATCTAAAGTCTGAGTATCTTAACACCTGGTGCCCTAAAGCCAACTGGTTTAGGAGCCACCAACCTAAAGCTCGCTACATAGACGGAAGATATTGTATATAAATAAAAAATAAAATCAAAAAAAGAAAGAAAAATCAGAAAAATTATTCCATTGCTACAAAAAGGTGTGAAATCTGATAGAACTTGAGGACAAAAATATTACTCTCTTATCAATTGCACTTGTGACCGTTGTGGGTAAAAATGAGTTGATTAATATTTGATTGGCTGTGTATATGGAGAATGGTAAATATAATCGGAGAATTTACTTATTCGGTAGTTTAAAAAGAAAGAAAACAACTACTAACTTGGAGTAGAAGTTTCACTTGATTAGTCACTAGCTTCTTTATTCTCTAATCTCTTGTCTTTTTGCTTTTGTGTGCATTAGTTTCACTACCTTTTTACTTTTATAAAATGTTTGTGGATATCATTGTTGTAAACTCTCACGAGACTACAACTCGTCCACTAGGGACACCTAGAGGTTTAAAGGCTTGTTGCATCTGCTAAATGCAACTGTGATCCCTACGAAAATGGCTTAGCTTAATTTTATTTTAAAGATATTTATGTTATTTTATTTTATTATTTTGCTCGAGGACTAGCAAAATATTAGGTTTGGGAGTGTGATGAGTGGTAATTATATCACTATTTTCCACTTATTTAACCTAATATTTTGTATAGTTTCTCGAGTTTTATGAACGTTTTGATGTGTTTTTATTTATTTTGCAGATAAAAATATATTGGGACTTAATGGAATCAACTCGAGGCTAAAATGATGAAATCCGGAGGAAAAATGGTTAAAAATGAAATTTTACTATACGCGTCACGGAGTGCAGTCCTAAATTCCAATTTTGCGCATGTTTTGTATTTTGGCCATAACGTTTTCATCTGATATCCGATTGAGCTGATTCAAGTTGAAAATTAAAGATGACTCAAAGATCTACAACGTTGAAGATTTAAATATTTTCTAATTCTGAAGTTTGGAAGGCCGAAATTGATGAAAAATCTGGTATATTTTGAGTAATTACTATATTCATTTTCAAAATATAAAATAAAATTAATAAAATAAAAAATAAAAATTGTCAAACTTCCACCAAACATGCTTGCATGTTTGGTGCCATGTTTGGTGCCATGTTTTGTGCCATGTTTGGTGTCATGTTTGGTGGAGCAATCGGTGGAGAAATTAGTGGAAGCCTTTAGGTTTTTCTATAAATACCAAGCCATTTCATTTGTAATTCTCATGCTTTCCTTAGGTTCTTATAAGGAATTTAAGGATTGCATCTTGTGTGTTTATTTTTAGTAATTTAATTTATGCATTTTTATTTTCAGTAATAGTAGTAGTTTCTTTTCTTCTTCTTTCTTTTCTTTTATATTCAGTAGTTAGATTTTCTGCTGGGGAATGGTGAAGCTTTTATTATTTTAGTTTAGATTAGTCTCCTTTAATTATAATATAGAAATTATAATTCAAATTAAAAGGAATACCGACTTAATGGCTAGTTTTATTTATTGACATAAAATAACACCGCCTATATGGCTGGTATTTAGGTGACAGATAATTACCGCCTATATGGCTGGTTTATGGACAAATAATAATACCGTCTTTATGGCTGGTTGGACTTAATTAAAATTTGACTTAATGAGGAATACCACATATATGGTCGGTCGGTAATATCACGGATAAATTCTATATTATAATAAGGGAGATTTCTAAATTAGAAATAGTAAAAGTGGATCCCCAACCCCAGCATTTTATTTTTATTCTAGGGAAGTGATGAAACACAATATCCACACTTAATAATTGATTTTCTTTTTATGGATAATTCTTTAGTTTGTTTATTGAGTCTTAAGCTTAATGCTTCTTGTTAATTGGCCATTAATAAGATTGATTTGGTAAACTTAAAATGAACTAGACATAGGGATTTTAGGTTTCAGCCCTAGATTCAATAGCCTACGATCTTCCTTGAGGATAGATAACTCTTTAATAGATTTCCTTACAGGATAGGAATATACCTGTCGGGCGGGGGTAGCCATAATTGGAACTTGATCTTAATGAATCCAGGTAATTTGGTTGACATAGATATATGGTTCAATTGGGTTATATTGGGTATTTGTGTCTGACCATCGACAGAGGCTTTTGCATATTTTCGTGTTCCAGGCTAGCAAACTAATTTATTACACATATATAAGAGAATCAATTCATCTTTTTAATAATATTGTGTGGAGTCACAACCCTAGATCTTTGAGTCTTTTTTTATTTTCCTTAGTATTTTTTTTATTTATTTTATTTTATTTAATTAAGGAAAACCACATTCAACCAACCAATCATTCTCTTCTCCCTCTGATTAGATATTCGTAAATAAATTGATTCAATAATTAATAACAATAGTAGGAATTAAGTCCTCGTGGGATCGATATTTTTATACTACTTGAACGATACGTGCGCTTGCGTTATACGCGTGTGAATGCACCGGTCAAGTTGGTACAAACAACTCAGCTTCTTCATCCTCATTAGAGTCTAAATAATAAAAATCAAACAGAGACTTTGCTGGTTTGGGCTCTTGAACTGACACCTCTGGTTGTTGATACTTCTCAACTTCTTCCTCAATTAAAGTGTCAACGTGAAATGCTTGGTACTCGAAGGCTTCATCAGTGTCATTTGAAAATGCACTTTGAGGTTTGTAGCTCTGATTTTCTGTTAATTGTCTCGTTTGTTCTGTCAGCCTCTGAATGGATGCTGATTGTCTTTGAAAACTTTCGAATTGATTTTGGACTGATTCAAGCATTGTATCCAACTTTTCATCTTGCTTCTTGAACCAATCTTTGAGAATGTCAATCATCTGATCTTCCTCTGATGGTTCTAGTTCTTGATAAAGATCAAAGGTGGATGGTGGATAAGATGGAAAGTATGATGGTTCTTCATACCTTGAATGATTCCAATAATCCTGCCACTCTAAAAGGTATATACATTGATCGCTTGGGTGGTTACCATCACATATTACACATCTCCCCATTTCGTTCTATTGAGCAAATGTAGAATTGTTTAGTTCAGACATCCAGTGATAATTGTTGGGCTGAACAACAGGCCTCAGAAAATTATATTGTTGCTCCCTGAATTGAGGTGTATCTTCTTCTAGTAAAGCTCGTAGTCTCTCAATCTCCCAAAAATGTTCCATTTTTCAACCACCTGAAAAATAAAAGAAGGAAATAAAAATTACAGATAAAAAGAAAATTAGATACAAGTAAATTAAATAGCTTCAAAATTAATAACTCAAGAAAAATAAGTCCCCGGCAACGGCACCAAAAACTTAACAAGCGTAATCGCACGCGTATAAAGCAAGCGCACGTATCGTTCAAGTAGTTTAAAAATATCGATCCCATGAGGACTTAATTCCTACTGTTGTTTTTAATTATTGATACTATTTATTTATAGATATATAATTATAGAGAGAAGAGATTGATTATTTTTGGTTGGTTGAATGAGGATTTGCTAAATAAAAAAATAAAATACTTAAAATAAAGTACTAAGGAAAATAAACAAAATACAAAAATATCTAGGGTTGTGATTCCAAACAATATTATTCTAATGATGAATTGATTCTCTTATACATGTGTAATAATCAGTCTGCTAACATAGAACACGAAATTATGTAAAAGCCTCTTCCGATGGTCAGACACAAATACCGAGTATAACCCAATTAATCATATTCCTATGTTAAGTAAGTTATTTGAATTCATTAAGTTCAAGTTCCAATTATGGCTACCCACGCCCGACAGGTATATTCCTATCCTGTAAGGAAATCTATTAAAAGGTTATCTACCCTCAAAGAAGATCACGAGCTATTGAATCTAAGGCTGAAACCTAAAATCTCTTTTCCAAGTTCATTTTAAGTTTACCACATCAATCTTATTGGTGATCAAACAACAAGAAGCATTAAGCTTAAGACTCAATAATAAACTAAAGAATTACCCATAATATAATTAAATCAATTATTAAGTATGTGAATATTGTGTTTCATCACTTCCCTAGAATAAAAAGACTATGCTGGGGTTAAAGGATCCATATTTAATATTTCATATATAGGAATCTCACTTATTATAATATATAAATTATTTTCTGTTCTGCTTTCTCAAGAATTAATAATGTTAAACATTTAAAATCAGCCATATAGGCGGTAATCCATTTAGTCCAACTACACCAGCCATATAGGCGGTAATTATCGGTCACATAAAAACCAACCATATAGGCGGAAATAAAGTCTACCATTAATTAATCCGGTTAAATTATAATTTAAATATCATAATTATGTGAGATTAACCTAAATAATTATATTAAATGTTTCACCTTTTACCCTAACGGAAATTTAACTACAAAACATAAAAGTAAATAAAAATAAAATACTAAAATTAAATGTAAAAATAAAAATACATAATTTAAATATTACAATTTATACAAAAATAGATGTTATCTTAAAAGTCTAAGAAAACCCTAAAGAAAGCACGAAATCAAATGAAGTGCAAATGACTTAATTTATAGGCAATCTGGTAGTCCGTGCGTCGCGACGCGAAATTACTTCTTGCGTCACGACGCGGAGCTGGCAACACGGGGATGGAAGCGCGTTGACCTGGTCATTGCTGACATGGCACACGGTTTGACTTGTTGGCTGGTGACGTGGCACGTGGAATCTATCGGCCCAATAAAATTATGACATGTGGCACGCGTAAAGATTCGGTCCACTGAGATGCTGACACGTGGCGATCGGTGATTAGCTGATGATGACATGGCGACACGTGTCACATTGACTCGATATTACTACTAACGTGGCAGACACATAGAGGACACGTGGCACGCGGTGGATACGGTCGAATAGGAGGCTGACATGTGGCACACGTATTGTAGGCACCATATGATTGTGACACGTGGCACGGCGCACGTTAGCAGATCTGCTCTAATGTTGACACGTGACTGGCGCATGTTAGCACGATGCATTTTAGCAAACTCATCAGATAGTGACACGTGTCCCCGACGCATGTTAGCATGAAGCGGCGCATGTTAGACGTCGCGACGCAGGATCGGTGTCACGACGCCCTAAATTACAATTTTGCCCTTTTGCTTCCTTTTTCTCTATTTTGGCCTCAAATTGCTTCCAATGCTTCCAAACTTTATTTATCTACAAAATAACAATAAAATACATCAAAAAATTCACAAAACCCGAGAAACTATACAAAATATTAGGTCAAATGAGTGGGAAATGGTGATATAATTACCACTCATCAACAGCATCATGTCATTTGCAATATGACATAACATAAATAATCATCTACTACTTTTCAGACGTGGTTGCATCAGCAGGGTTTCTAAGAACTCCCAATCACCAACTTTCTTATCATGATATCATCTCATGTCACATATTATCTCATGTCAAATGCAGTGTGACATGACATAAATAATCTTTGTAGTCTATGTGTCAATGGAAAATAGTGCAATATCTTTTAAGGCACCTTATTCCCAATATCACTGATCTTATACTGATTTTCTCCACAGATTGAAATTTTTTCAAGGAATTCATACTCTGCTCCAAATAATACACAATTATACTTACAGGCTTGTGTCTATTCATACCCCAATATGAAATCACATAATATTTTCTTCACCTCGTAATATGATTTTGGCAATTCTATACCCGCTGGTAACATCTATCCAAGTCACCCTAAAATCATATCAATGCTTTTATCGGTCATTCCATTACTTACTTTAATGTGAGAAGCTTGATAATAAAGTTCAAAGTCAACATGTCAGCACCATCAAATGGTATCTTTTCAACTTCTTCAAGTACTGACTAAACACTTTCTATGTGTCGTTCTCCTTCGAATGTGATGTTTCTCCTCCAAATGTCAAACGTTGCAAGTCATGCAAAACAGCAATCATAACATCATCATTTTCATAGCAATACACGTGATTATTAGTACTAGCTTATGAATGGATATATGGGAGTCAATGTTATATTTTTCTCTATGGTAAGCTCACATTCGACAGATCGCTGAAATTCTCGGCATATATAAGTGATCTATAACTTCGGTCAAATCCTTATTTCTCGTATTCAAACAGTTATTACATGGTCAATGCCCACGACTTTCTAAAATAGTAACTCATTTTGCTGTTTCCAACTCTTCCACCTATTTACGGTATTCGATAATCAATCTAATAGGCTCACTCATCTAACTTTTATCCATATCAACATAATATCTACAAAAATATAACAAAATGATAAATTAATTAAAATTAATGTATGTATAATATATTAACTTAAAAAAAAGATAAATTAATTAAATTTATATTTGTATAACATATTCACTTAAAAATTAAATAGTAATCCAAAATCAAACCTATACACACATACTTATCCAAAATCAAACTATCTATATTAATTATATGCACTATCAATTTAATACATAAACAACACATTTACCGAATTAAATTCTAAACTCTCATTTTAAGGGATTTACTGAAAAATAAATAATGGGCAAACAAATTATTAGAGTATTTGATATTATATGCACCACCAATTCAATTCATAAACTAAATTTTTACCTAATTAAATTATAAACCTTCATTTTACGGGATTTACTCAAAAATATAATAATGGATAAACAAATTTCTACAATAATAGTGATACATTAGAGAAAATATATAATTTAATTAGCTTAGTATTGGATTGGGGTTAAAAATAGAGAAAATTTATTGTCATAATAATAATAATAATAATAATAATAAGCTACTCATTGGTAGGTATGAGACTTTTTATCATCGTTGTCTATAATCGATGCTAAATGTCAAATATTTAGCGTCGCTACCTATATTCGATACTAATATGACAACATTAGTGTTGACAATTAGGTAGCGACATTAAATGACTTATTTTTTACGTCGATATTTCGTTAGCGTTGCTACCTATATTTTCGATACTAAACATTGACAACTATTTATATTTAGCAATGAGAATTAGGTAACGATGCTAAATGCCTTAATTGTTTAGTCGAAAGTAAGTTGGTGACTCTGAATGTTGTCATTTTAGCATCGACATATGTTGCTACTTCTAGCGGTGCTTGGTTTTGGCGAATTCATTAAGATTAGGTTCTAATATTGTATATGTATCCCTTTAGGTATATGTCTATCCAATAGGAAAATTTATTCAATGAATAAGATCACCCTCTATTATTCCCACGGCTAATCTACATTTCATTTGTCGAGTTCCTAAGAATTTACCAAGACTATTCTATTATTGTCCAAACAAATAAAATATGTGTCAAAATATATAGACTAATAAATAACAAACCAAAAGAAATAAAAATATACAATTAAATTAATTAAACATGCTTGGGATCCATTACAACCAAAAAGTTAATAAAATAGCTATTCATTGTTGGGTGGATGTGGAACCCCTAGGGTCGGATCGGTTTCCCGCACTGTGAAAATGAGTCTAACCCGTGGATATCAAGCATGCGTGTAATTTTAAATCTATTAATGAAATATTATATTCCATTACGAGTGTATAGGAAAAAACCAGGGCTGAATCAAAGCCCAGAAACTCAAAAATGGGAAAAAATAATTTATGCGAGTGACGTGCGCGCTACAGTGCGCACACTGCGCACTGAAGCTCACATTTTTTTTTGTTTCATCACCTTCAGCTCTCTTTCTAGAGAGCTGAATGAATTAGGGTCTATTATCCTAATTTCTTCCGGTCTTTCATAAACACTTCAAAAACACCCAAAATTAATTTTTAACATCAAAACCAACATCAACTCATGTTATAGAATAAAAATTAAGTTTTTCAAAATATCAAATATTTTTACAAAAACATAAATTTATTCTAAATACGTACTTGCGTAAATTTTAATATCCAAAATATAAACCAAATTAGAATCTCACAATGAAGTGACTCGTGAAAAATTTTAGGTCACCCAAAGTTGGTCAAGTGATTCTAAAATGATAGCCTTAGCTATAAGATATTATCTAGAGTTACAAACTCTAATTTATGTCTATGTCTAACATAAATATTTTGACCCAATTACAAGCATTTTGTGTTTATACTTCCAATGCATCATAACACAATTAATTAGTCTTATTTCAACATTATGTATCTAATGCATAATTCAACACTATATGTCTCACTAATGAAAAATATAGCTTTTAGAGAAGATAAAACTTACCTAGTAAGGTTGATTCAAAGATCCAATATACTTCTTCTTGTTCAAGGATTAGGAAATGGATTACTTCAATGTTTTGGCTTGATTTAATCCAATTAAATTAAGCCAAAACCACATATCATTACATACTTACAATTACCATAATATCCTCAAATGGTAGAGATAATTATGATTTTATAACTAACCCCTTATGTAATTATTGAATTAATCCAATTAATCTTAGTTGATAATTATAATATCGAATATTATCTTTTATCAAAATTAATCGGCTACCCAAGTGAAAAATGAGTACACTTCATATTGAGACTCCCAAAGTTCAGACGCGTTCGTCATATAACCCTAGCTAATATGTACGCAATTCAGACACCTCTGAATTCGTGAAGAACACGAACGACCTTTCTGAATTATACAACTCGAGGACATCACATATGTTTAACAATCCATCTGTCGTAGGCTATCTGAGTTGTGCTTAGGAAATATAGAATATACCGTCAAGTTTTTGAGGCGCACATCTCATGTCGACATGTCCACGATTCTTTATAAATGATGTGATCCACCCTAGGTGATCAGCTTTGGCCAAATCTTTAAGAATCATGAATTTACTCACATAGATACCTAAACCTCTTATGGTACATATACAGGCCGATGGATCCTATCTTAGTTCGCACTTGATTAGTGAGTGTATCGGTCCACACCCAACGAATATCTAGAGGCCATACCATGAAGGTTTCTGACATATATGGCATCAAAGTGTGAAAGATCTCACACAAAATCAATGTTATCATATAGTCAAAAGAATACATATGCTACTCTACTCGAGAAGATTCCTATTGACGGTGGTGAGTACTTCCAACTATTAGGAATCACATGTGAGTCATTCAATAGTCGGTCCAACCAATACCCACATGTCTATACGAGATTCCAAAATTCATGGTATATCAGATTAAACCAATGGAACTCCAATTCTAATATACAACATGAGCTAGTCTTCTAGGTTATAGGAATTCTACCATATTCCAAAACCAACGACTAGGAATATATTTACTTTAAGAATAATGTACAATAGTAATACTTATCCCAATGTCGAATCACCTAGTGTCCACTATTACTACAAGACAATTCTAAGGTCGATGTCATACTTAGTATATCTATACATCAATATAATATACATAATGACAATACTGTTAATAAAGTATGAAATAAAAAAGTAGTTATTTTATTAATAAATAATAAAATGTACAATTCGGATTGACACTACAAGTACCAATTCCAATAAACTCTCATTTGCTTAGTGCCAATCTGGATGGTACCGCAGTCTCATCTCCTCCAAATGTTTATCAAATAACTTAGAAGGTAATGTCTTAGTATGCGAGTCTGTTATGTCGTCTAGTCCTTGAACCTTCAAGACCACTTTGTTTTTTTGTTCAATTATCTCTCTAATTACGCGGTATTTCGTTTCCACGTGCTTAGACTTGGAATGCACCCTTGGCTCCTTAGCCTGTGCAATGGCTCCGCTATTATCACATTATAATAGGATCGAATCCACAATACAAGGCATAATGCCAAGTTATGTGATAAAATTTCTAATCCATACAGCTTCTTTATCAGCTTCTGAAGCCTATAAATTCTGCCTCAGTGGTGGAATCATTTGTTGAGCCTTGCTTTGAACATCACCAACTAATCGTACCACCGTTAAGGGTAAATATGTATCTTGATGTAGAATTTCTATCATCTGGATCTCCCTGGAAGTCGGAGTCTGTATAATCATTAACTTGTAGCTCATCTTCTCCATATATAAGAAATTTATCATTAGTACCTTTAAGATATTTCAGGATATGTTCATGGTTGTCCAATGATCATTACTTGGATCAGATTGATATTGGTTGGTCATACTACGCCGAAACTGATGTCAGGTCTTATATATAGCATAGCATACATTATGCTTTTAATATAAGAAGCATATGGAAAGTTAGACATGCTGTCTTGCAGTTGGTAAAATCGTACCTTTCTAACATCTTATCTATGTATGTCGATTACGAAAATCCTACAAGCTTTCTAACTTTATCCCGGTAGAGCCTTATACCTAGTATATAGGAAGCTTCACCCATATCTTTCATGGCGAAGTTCTTGCAAAGGTAGGCTCACACTTTGCATCAATCCTATATCATTTCTTATGATAAGGATGTCATTTACATACAAGACTATGAACACTATCATGCTCTCACTCACTTTCTTATAAACACATGGTTCTTCCTCATTCTTGATGAATCCAAATAAACTAATTATTTCATTAAAATGATGATTCCAGCTTCGAGATGTCTATTTAAGTCCATAAATATACTTTTGAAGCTTACAAACCAAGTTTGAAGTCTCACTGGATAGAAACCCTCTGGTTGTTCCATATAGATATCCTCTTCAAGAAATCCATTTAGGAAAGCGGTTTTCACATTCATCTACCATATCTCATAGTCGTGATATGCAGAAATGGCTAAAAGAATCTTAATGGATTTTAGCATGGCTACTGGTGAAAAAGTTTCATCATAGTCAATCCCAGGATGTTGAGTGTAAATTTTCGCTACCAGTCGGGCCTTAAAGGTTTCCACCTTTCCATCGGGCCCTTGCTTTCTTTGTAAACCCATTTACATCATATATATTTAACTCCTTCATAAAGTTCAACTAAGTCCCAGACTTGATTTTCATGCATATAATCCATCTTAGATTTCATGGCTTTCCACCATTTTCCCGAATCGATTTCTTATACGTAGTCAGATCAGTTTCTCCAAGAGGAAAACATCAAGACCCGTATCAGATGTTAAAAATAATCTCTCATGAGGCTTTGATATTTTATTCGACTTACGTAGAACTTGTGTTGTAGAGCCTTTTCTTAATTAGATCTCTGGTTCCATCTCAGGTTTCTTAATGTTAGAATCAAACTCATCAAGTTCAATCTGTCTACAATTCCAACTTTCTCTCAAAAATTACTTTTCAAGAAAAGCATCAAAATAAACAATAAATACATTTTGTTGCTCGGAATTGTAGAATTGATATTCCATAGAATTATCAAGATATTCAACGAACCTATATTTATACCCTATGGGTGCTAGTTTATCACACTGCGCAACTCTAACGTATGCAGGACAGCCCTAAATTTTTAAATTCCTAAGACTTGGATTTATACCGAACCATATCTGATAAGGGGCCGTAGAAACA
This sequence comes from Zanthoxylum bungeanum, assembly GCA_019454045.1. Classification (NCBI taxonomy): domain Eukaryota; kingdom Viridiplantae; phylum Streptophyta; class Magnoliopsida; order Sapindales; family Rutaceae; genus Zanthoxylum; species Zanthoxylum bungeanum. Next base: position 124,046 of record SKCR01038176.1, on the reverse strand, counting down.
GCTTTCGATGGAACCCTATTAAATATGTGGGCAGCAATCAGTAAAGCGTAACCCTAAAGGTAATAAGGATGATCTGTATAGTTCATCATTGATCACACCATATCCAATAAAGTATGATTTCTACGCTTAGATGCACCATTGTGTTGGATGTTTCTGATGGGCTATATTGGGCAAGAATTCCATTCTCCCTTAAATAATTTATGAATTCTTCACTCATGTGTTCACCGCCTCGATCTGATCTAAGGCACTTGGTGAATTTACTGGTTTGTTTTTCTACTTAATTCGGAATATTTTGAACTTGACAAATATTTCTTACTTATGTTTCATCAGATAGACATATCCGTGAAAATCACGAAGTATGTTGAACCATCATGAGCGACATGATTTAATGGACCACACACATTACTGTGTATTAGTTCTCATAAATCTCCAGCACGGTGTCCAACACCAAGAAATGGGGCTTTTGTCATTTTTTCTTGGATACATGACTCACAAATTGGATAAAGATCTAAGGTAAGATTTTCAGTCAAACCATCATTTACCAATTTGGATAGACGTTTAACACCTATGTAGCCCAATCACATATGCATAATTCAGTATTATTTAATTCAGATTTCCTATTTGTATTTTCCTCTACATTAAATAAATCTCTATATGTATCGAAAACGTAGTGACTGTTTGATGAAGAACAATCACATTTCAATAAATTTTCTTTATCATATAAACATAAAGTTTCATCCTTAATGTTTATTTTATATCTCTTTTTATCTAATATAGGCAGTGATATTATTTGTCTGATAAGTGAGGGTACATAATAACAGTCTTGTAAATTTAATTTACAATCATTGGGGAGATCTAAAACAATCGTTCTTGTGACTTTAACATCTAATGTCTCGTCATTTCCAACTCTAAGCTTGATCTCTCCTTTATCCAGCCTTCTTTTTATCCTCATTACATGTAGGTAGTTGCAAATATAAGTAGGACTGCCAGTGTCTAACACTCATCCACTATTTACATCTAATGCTAATGAGATGTCAATAATTGGAAAAATACAAAGCATACCTGAGGGTCCTATTTTCCCTATCAGCTTCGGACAGTCTTTCTTCCAGTGTCCAGATATCTTGCAGTGTAGACATTGATCACGTGCTACTTGCGATTTTTCACCTTTGCGCTTCTTGAAGCTCTTTGATATCTTTTTATTCCCCATCTTTATTTTCTTTGACTTCCCATAAGTCTTTGAAGAGTCAGTTCCACCATAGAGGTACAATTTGGGGTTATCTTTCTTCAAGTCATTCTCCGCCGTGCATAACATGTTATAAAGTTCTTCATAGCTAGCTTGCATCGAATGCATATGGAAGTTTGATACAAAACTAGCATAAGAACCAGGCAAAGAAGACATAATCAAATTATGGCCCAGTCGTTCATCAATCACAATGCCCTGTCGTTCCAGGTATCGAATCTGGTTGATCATTTTCAAAACATGAATACTGAAAGATACTTCATCCTTGAGTTAAGCACGGAATAATTCCTTAGAACTTTGATAAAGTTTGATCTTTTGATTTTCCTCGAACAACTCCTTGAGTGTTCGAATGATGCTCCAAGCATCTAGTACTTCAATGTACTGTCTCAACAAATCTAGAACCATCGATTCCAAAATGTAGGATTTCACCTTAAGGTTATCATCCTTCCATCTATCAAAAGTTTCTCGCTCTTCTGGAGTGGAGTCAGGATCAAATTCAACCGGCAATGGATTGACAGTGACATAAGTCAACTTTCAAACTCCAAGATAAGGCGTATGTTCATTTCTCACTTGAAATAGTTCTCAGCTCCTTTTAGTTTACTGGTATCCAAAAGTCTCATCAATGGATTGCGACAGCCATGTATTAAGACAACATTTTATATAGTAACAAAATAGTTTTCATTTCAAAATAATAACACTAATTGATTATAGAATTTTAAATCTATTAGTGTCTCCCACTACTTTTACGTAATTCTGTATTCTCTCTTAATTGAAAATTAGAAGTATGACTATCAAAATTTCATAGCAGGAAGTGGATCCCATGACATTTACTCCAGCCTCACACTAATGACGATATTGGCCTTTAAAAACTCATTAGGTAGACCTCCAAGGTCAATCACTTCATGTGACTCTTAGTTTGGTCCTGAACTATTTCTTATCCTCACATGATGACGATATTGGATTAAGATGTGTTCTAGGTGTATACTTGACAATGTTCTAATGAGCTTCGTATGTACACCCGCACACTAATGATGATATTGGGTGACTACGTTAACCCATCATGCTACATCTAATATTTTACCAGAGCGATCTAAGTTCCGAGCACTTATACCCTCACACTAATGACAATATTGGATATAAGTAGTAAGAACTCATCCATCTTCATATTGACAAGACGTATCTTCTAATAATGCTCCAATATTGCTAATATCATTATTTAAAATAAAAAAATTATTTAATCATGAGAGATTTATGACAATCAACTCAATAATATAATTAGGTCAATTCAAAAAAAATTAATTTAAAACAAGCAATACATATCCAATATGTCTTATGTATAATTAAATTAAAATACAGAGGAATAGATTCAAATACATGTCTAACATGCAACATGTGTTGTGCGGTGAAGCCTTGCTCTGATACCATTCTGTTGGGGCGGATGTAGAACCTCTATGATCGAATCAGTACCCCGCGCAGCGGAAATTGGTCTAACTCGTATATATCAATATGGAGTAATTTTAAATCTATTAATAAAATAGTATATTATATTACGAGTGTATAGGAAAAAACCAAGGCTGAATCTGTGTAACAACCCCGTGTTGGGGTTTTCGGAGGGAATATCAGTAACGCAGCGGAAGCGGTGGAAAATTAAATTTTCCGATTTCAAAAATTTTTCTCGAATTAATTAAATAAAAATATTTATTTAATTATCCAATAATCAAATTATGAAATAAAATTCAATAAATCATATTTAAGTGAATTTACCGAATTACCCTTACACTTGGTATTTTGTCCATTTTAGTCCGAAATTGATCAAATCAATTTTGAATGATTCTAAATCATTTCTAAGATGAACTTAGCATGTTCAAAACACCAAAGGCAACATAAATCCCAAAATTAAGCCATTTGGCCGAATGCTCCTAAAAGGGGGGGTTTGTGCATTTTGTGATTTCATGCTTCAAAACACATCAATATGTAATCCAATCAACATGAAACTTTATATGCATCATATACACATCCTAATACACAACATAAATGAAAAGCCCCAAATTAGGAAGTGGTCATGAACCCTAATTTTTTAATTTCTACAAATTTGACAAATTTGACCAAATTGGTTAAATCAATTACTTTAATCATCATTCTTCCATCCAATCAAAGTCTCAACACAATGAAACAACTCAAGATCAAATCTAGGTCATTTAAGAGTGGGTCAACAACTCTAGATTAGCAACAAGGTTTCCAAAACCATAAAAGAACACTTATTACTACAATAGCCATAAGCTTCTTTCATCATACATGCTCTACACTTTCACCAAAACTTCCATCATCAAAAACACAAAGAATAAAGAAAGAAATAACCTAAGAACATCATATGTTAAAGCCTAGATCCTAAGGAACATTTTTCCTTTCTAATAGCAAGTTGGAAAAACTTACTAAAATCCAAGCTTTCTTTGGTTTCTTCTTTCTTTCTCACAAGCTTTCTTTGGTTTCCATTAATGGAGTTTTCTTTTAAAGTGTATTAGGTTATCATTCCAAATGAAATGAAAACAATATATACTTGCATCATTAAGGCCTTGGCCGAATTTCACTAAAGGAAATACAAGAAATATTAATTTCAATTTCATTTGAATTTCATTAAATCAACTTGATAAAATATCTAAATAACACTTTATAGATATTTATATTAAGTCAACAAAGGCAACTAAGCCTTTAATGATAAATATCTAAATCTTAAGATATTTATATTTTAATTAATTTAATCATTTAACAATTAAATAATTAATTAATTAATTAAATACAAATATATTAAATATATGTATTATATTTACATTAAATATTAAATACATATATACATTTATGATATTAGTCAAATATCTCAATTTGACTATTAATTAATGTGTATTTAAATTAATCAAGTATTAAATGTAAATACACAATAATTAAGGAAAGGACTATCGGGTCCCTAAGCATATATTTTGCGTTTAACCTTTAAACGACTTTATAAATAATCAATATTATTTATATGTGTTGCTCTAGTGCTCTATGAGTATATTTCATTATTGAGACTCTCTAGATTCAGGCATATCCGTCACGAAAAACAATTTCGTGTCCATAATTTATCCACCCATAAATTACGACGATCACGGATAATCTGGCTGAATCATACAGGTCGAGGTCATTGCATACGTATAATCTCTTCGTCACAGGTATCCGGATAATCCCAGAGATATAGATGTAAACGTCAAATCTCTATAGGTATTATCCCGTCGACGTATTCATTAGCAATCTCTAAATAACATTCGAAACTTACTTCCGAAGTTTACTGTGGCCACAAATTTAACAGACTGCTAATTATATATGGACTACCTATGCTCTGTACACAGAACTGACGGATCATATCTTGACACACATAGGATATCCTGAGGATCGGTCCACACCCAACGAACAGTCGGAGGTCTGATCTAAATAGATCGGTGACGTGACTGTCATCTAAGTGTGGAGGATGTCTGATACATCCACAGTGGTGTCTCAAGTCGAAGGACCACTATGCTACTCAACCAGAGAAGATTCTTATTGACGTTGGTGTACCATCCATTAAGAATCTTCGGTGAGCCGTTCAGTGTTTATCTATTATAAACACCTACACGTCTATACGAGTCTCTCTAGACTAATAGTTCATTGGGGTAAACCATAGGACCAAGTCTCGATATACGACATGTACTGGTCTTAACGGATTTGACTAACCGACCCGTGTTAGTGAATCTTGACCAGGAAATTTGTTTGATAATATACATTTAGCAGTTAACACTTTCCGATGTCAATTACAAACTAACTTTGTAACTGTGTACTGCATTATATATTATCGGGCCTTTGTCTAATATATACATATCACTAAACCATATTTAGTTTCAATCTAATGGTAATTAGATCGAATACGTATATAAAAACAAGAGGTGCAACCACAAATAAGTAATATTATGGAATAAGTGGATGTTCATATCCATGAATCAGACATAAATATGGTGCGGATTGGCGCTCTGAGCACCAACCACAACAATTTCTCTCACTTGCTCTAGTGCCAATCCACGGTATCATATACACGTCTCAATGTGTATCATATGCACATGGCCCTCAAAAGCTCACCAGTATTTAAGAGGCAAGAAACAAGTCCGCTATGAATCATTGAGTTTGTCAAACAAACTCCATCGTTTCCCATAGTCAGCATTATTCATATTTTGTATAATCTAGATTATACATTAATATGATTCTGATGCTACATCAGTATTGTGCTACAGCTACTAAGTTGTCCAAGTATTTAAGGATCAAATCCAAAATACTGTTGGTTTCTAATGTTTCTTAAACATGTCCCAAGATCATTACAAAGCATGAAAAAGAATGAATAAATTGAAAGAGTAGCGGAATCACACTTACAACGATCGGATGTGATGAAAGCACTAAGAAAAATCCTTCCTTTGTGCTCCTTTGAATTCGGCCAAGACAAAGATTTGGGTGAAGAAAGGTCCAAACTCCAAGCTCCAAGAATGAGATCCAAGCTCTTCAATCTATTCCCTATCACCTTTGTTTGATTCACCAAAGTGTGCTAGCAAGGTTTGCCTTTGAAAATTGAAAATTAAGACCCTAGGTTTTCTATCTCCAAGTTTCGGCCAAGAGAGAATAACAAGGAGGAGAGAGTTTTGTATTTGATATATCTTATTTTCTTATTCCAAAAAAGTTAATAAAAGTGGTATATACCTTCCAAGAAAGTCAACACCCACTTTTCCCTCCAAAACCACATTAATGGCACTCAACCACCTCCATCATGATAGTGACTGCATGTCACTATTCAAAAAGGTGACTTGACAACCATCACTCATCAATGACAAGTGATGTGATTTGCGAAGTGATTTGTGATGTGACTTGCGACCGCACGCGATTCAAAATCCGAGTAGCCTCGTAAACACATTTCGGACTCGGTTTCGATAATTCTAAATTAACGAATTTTCTGATGCCTCGTAAATAAATCTAATTTACTATTCACGTCGCTAGTGAATTAATTCTAAATTAATTCGAGTGCCGAATTAAAATCTAATTTTAATTCCGTTTCGAAATCCAATTTCGTTTAATATATCGAATATATTATTTTATCGATTAATTCCAAATTAATCTTTCTCTCTCCTCTAATAGTACTTTATCCTAGATAAAGATTCTCAGCTTTTAATCCCAGATTAAGTTCGAATCAAACGTCATCGGTGAATCCTCGGGAAGTGACCCAAGAGATCTCCGGATATGTTGGCAGTAAATACGGTTGTCGGACTATCCGAACACGTACGTACCTTGTACTACGTTTTACCGATTTACGAGACAAGGTTGGCTTCTAGCAAAGCGCCATGCCTACCCAATTCTCCAGAAATATTCTTACTGGAATATAAGATCTGTATCAAGAGTAGTATACCGTAGTATTGCGTATCGCGATCCAGTATCTGATGTCACGTGCAAGGCCTGGGGCTGGAATAGTGTCTGCCCCGTACGAAGCACATACCGGATATCGAGCAACTAGTCTCTTTGAATCGGATAATCATGACCTTGTCATATTATCCCGATGGTTGCAACACTATAGAGAACCAGTTCTGAATCCCTGCGTGATCATCATCTCCATATGTCTGAAGTGATACTTCCATCTTGACATCACATCCAATGCACTACGATTCTCGATAAACCCAGAAGAGGCGTACACATAACCTGTTAAAGCCCTGGACGACCAAAACCAAAGTTTACCGATTGTCGCAAGCATTAGCGATGCGAGTCTCAGGTTAAGACCAAATACACCTACCCTGATGTGGACTCCCATAGACACATATACATACTACCAATGGGATTCCACGGGGTCTATCCAGAGCGATGCTATTTTCCGTACCAACGGTAAAACACAACCTCATACCGCACTTGCATAAGTATCTTATACTTAAATATATGAGAACTATGTCGTTATGCCCTCACAACGCGCACAAGTGCAATACTAGTCTATTCCGCATTATCGATGTCCAATCTCGATAATACTACGACTAGGGATATTTAATGATTAAACCTTTTATGGATTGATACTGTCTCATATCATCTCAATCCGATACTAATCAAATGGACTTCTACCATTTATATTAAAGTAAATAAATTACAAAACGGTAAAAGGCAATTTCATTAATACACAGTTAATTTTGTACAAAAACACAATGCTTTTTACAAACAGTGACGCTATGGGTCATAACTGTCTAACAATCTCCCACTTGGCCCTATAGCCAGTCACTCAAGCATCTAATACCTGAACTATGTACATGTCTTTCAAATTTATGCTGAGGTATAGCTTTCGTCAGCGGATCTTATGTTGTCATCTGATGCGACCTTCTGGACCTTCACATCGCCACGATGTATAATCTCACGAATCAGATGAAAACGTCGAAGAACGTGTTTGGATCGTTGATGAGACCGTGGTTCCTTAGCCTGCGCTATAGCCCCGTTATTGTCACAATACAATGGAACGGGCTCAGCTGTTAACGGAACTACTCCTAATCCAATTAAGAATTTTCGGATCCAAACTGCTTCCTTTGCTGCTTCTGCTGCAGCAATGTACTCCGCTTCTGTTGTTGAATCGGCAACAGTATCTTGCTTGGAAGATTTCCAGCTCACTGCTCCATTATTCAAACAAAAAATGTACCCTGATTGAGACTTATAGTCATCTTTGTCGATTTGGAAACTTGCATCAGTATACCCAGTTACCTCAAGCTCTCCATCTCCATAGATTAAGAAAACATCCTTAGTTCGTCTAAGATACTTTAGGATATTCTTAACCGTAATCCAGTGACCTTCACCTGGATCGGCCCGATAACGACTACACATGCTCAAAGCATAGGAGACATCAGGTCGCGTACATATCATGGCATACATGATCGATCCGACTGCCGAGGCGAACGGTATCCGACTCATGTTGTCTCTCTCATCTTGAGTTTTAGGACACATGTCCTTAGATAGATAGACGCCATGTGACACTGGCAACAGTCCCCTTTTGGACTAATCCATGTTGAATCTCTTCAACACTTTGTCAATGTACGTGCTCTGGGAAAGTCCAAGCAGCTTTCTAGATCTATCCCTGTAAATCTTTATTCCCAGAATAAAGGCTGCTTCTCCCAGATCTTTCATGGAGAATTTTAATGAAAGCCAAGCTTTCACCGACGTTAACATGGGAATGTCATTGCCTATTAGCAATACATCGTCAACATAAAGGACAATAAAAGTCAGTGTTCTCCCACTAACCTTCTTATATACACAAGGATCATCTTCGTTTTGAATGAAATCATATTCTTTTATGATCTCATCAAAACGTTGGTTCCATGACCTGGATGCTTGCTTCAGTCCATAAATGGACCGATTTAACTTACAAACCTTGTTTGCAAGTCTGGGCACGATAAAACCGTCAGGCTGTTGCATATAAACATCCTCCAAAAGGTTTCCGTTAAGGAAGGCGGTTTTAACGTCCATCTGCCATATCTCGTAATCGAAATATGCAGCAATAGCAAGCATTATCCGAATGGATTTAATCATGGCAACGGGTGAGAAAGTTTCGTCGTAATCGACACCATGTCGTTGACGATACCCCTTCGCTACAAGCCTAGCTTTGTACGTTTGTATGTTGCTTTCCATGTCGATCTTCTTCTTGAAGATCCATTTGCATCCAATAGGCTTTACGCCTTCGGGTGCATCAACCAGTGTCCAAACTTGGTTGGTGTACATGGAATCCATTTCGGACTTCATGGCCTCTTGCCATAAAGCGGAATCGATATCTTGTATCGCTTCCTCATACGTAGCCGGCTCGTCTTCCTCAATGAGATTAACATCTACATGAGGCGAGATCAGAAACCCATACCTCTCAGGTTGGTTTCTGACTCTCTCCGACCTACGCGGTCCTTGTGTAATAGAAGATTGTGGTACAGTCTCATCTCTGATGGACTGTTCTTGTTCCGTTGAGGATTCAATGCCTGGAACAGTATCACTCTGATTTTCATTGAGTTCTACTTTCTTCCCACTTATCACTGCATTTAGGAATTCCTTCTCAAGGAAAACCGCATGTAGAGCAACAAATACTTTGTTCTCTCGTGGGTGATAGAAGTAATATCCTTTGGTTTCCCTATGATATCCTACAAATAGACATTTATCCGATTTGGGTTCAAGTTTGGTACCTTCCAAACGTTAGACGTATGCCCAGCATCCCTAAATCTTCAGGAATGAGAAACCCAGTTTCTTTCCTGTCCATATCTTATACGGAGTCTGTTGAACAGACTTTGACGGAACCTTATTCAAAATAAGAATTGCACTGTTTAATGCATATCCCCAAAAGGAAATAGGTAGCTCAGTGCGACTCATTATAGACTTTACCATGTCCAACAAAGTACGGTTTCTCCGTTCGGACACACCGTTTAATTACGGTGTTCCAGGAGGAGTCCACTGTGAAAGAATACCATATTCTTTCAGGTTACCTAGAAACTCATTGCTCAAGTATTCGCCACCACGGTCCGATCGTAATGTCTTAATACTCTTGCCTGTCTGTTTTTCAACTTCGTGTCGAAACTCTTTGAATTTATCAAAAGTTTCCGACTTGTGTCTCATAAGATAGACATAACCATAACGCGATGCATCATCCGTAAAGGTTACGAAGTATTCATATCCACCTCTAGCCTGGCTAGACATGGGCCCACATACGTCACTATGAACGAGGGCTAACAGTTCGGTGGCGCGCTCACATTTACCGCTAAAAGGTGATTTAGGCATTTTACCTAATAAGTAAGATTCGCAGACGTCATATGAATTTGGATCAAATCCGTCCAAGTACCCACTCTTCGAAAGTGTGGATATGCGAGTCTTGTTTATATGTCCCAGACGACAATGACACATATAGGTTTCATCTTTGTTACTCATTTTGAGCCGTTTGTTTGTTATATTATATGTTGGAGATAGATTTATATTCAAAATAAAAAGACCATTATTTGCAACAGCTGTGCAAATTTCTACATCATTTTTATATAAATAACACTCAGTGTTTCTAAATACAAAAGTATACCCACATTGGGTTAACATAGATACAGAAATAATATTCCTAGTCAAACTAGGTACATAATAACAGTCATTAAGTTCAAGTACATGCCCCGAGGGCAGTTCCAAAACAAAAGTTCCCACGGCCAAAACAGCAACAGGTGTCCCGTTTCCAACTCGCAGATCAATCTCTCCTGAAGCCAGTTTCCTGCTAGTCCGCAGATCCTGCACATCAGTACATATATGAGTGCCACAACCAGAATCAAAAATCCAATTTTTAAGACTAGAAGTAGTCATGTTTATTTCAATAACAAACATACCTGAGGCCGGTGCCTTGCCCGCCTTTGTCTCCTTCCGGAGTGCCTTGTACTCGCGGCAGTCACGCTTCCAGTGACCCCGCTTCCCGCAGTGTAGGCAAACATCTTGTGATTTGTCATTTGGCTTCCCAGAAGCCATTGACGGTTTGGCCTTGCCCTTGCCCTTGCCCTTATACTTCTTCTTCTTCACACCCCCAGTTGCCTTGGGCCCAGCCCTTGGTTTCTGAGATGTCGAAGTGAAGTGCGCCTCGCGCTTGTTTCCTTTAAGAAGCTCATTCTCTGCTTCCTTGAGAGTAGACAATAACTCTCCAAGAGTGTCGTCAGTGTTCATCAAATTATAGTTAATGATGAACTGTCTCCAGGAATCGGGGAGAGATTGTAAGACCATGTCTACAGTAATCTCCGCCTCAAAGACTATCCCCATAGTTGCTAACTCATCGATGTCAGCAATCATCTGAGCCACATGGGTCTCAACAGACATGCCTTCTGACATGCGAGTGCGAAAGAGCTTCCTTACTAACTCATACCTCTGCATCCTCTTGTTAGAGCGATGCAGATCCTGCAATCTTACCATCATGTTATAAGGATCCAAGTCCCTATTTTGGCGGCGAAAATGCTGAGTCATTGAAGCGAGCATAATGGACTGAGCAGTGTCACAATCATCGCTGTGAGTCTTCCAAAGCTCCAGCTCAAGTGTCTGATCAGGGGTGGGCTTAGGCCCAAGAGGTGTATTTATGGTATACAACAACCTCTCAGCCCCAAGGACTATCCTTAGGTTCATCTCCCAGTCTGCAAAGTTTGTGCCCTTAAAGACATTCTCTCCCATGATTATGTCGCGGACATTTCCTTTGCCAGTCATCTTGACTACGATAGTCTAACTATCTAGCCAACGATAATTGGGTACAGTCTAACTGTTACATAGAAAAATAACATTGTATTAGTCCAACTAATAATATAAATTTTGACGAAATAATTTGAAAGCGCGTAATGCTAAGTATCTGAATGAAATTACAAATTCAATACTAGCCTCCCACTATTTTTTGGCGAGCCTCTAACCCTCTGTTGAGTACTCGGGAAACCCAGTTTCCTAGTGGGCTAGGATCCCGTTAAATAACGCACAACCTTGACTTGGGCCAACAAGCTGTATGATATTTAACTAGGTAGATCTCGAAGATCAATTAGATCTAATCCAACTCCTAGATCCGGTAGGTGGACGTCCTAGTCCGAAACATATATACAATACATATGCCAATACATCCAATGTATTTCCTAACCTTTTTCCTCTGAATCAACTAAGCCTTGGCTTTGGCACAACAAGCTTAATGATTCCAGTTAAGCGGGACCCATTGACATGGAAAGTTTCGTGATCAATGTCGTTGGACAAGAAGTGATCTTGACTTTGGCCAACAAATCACAACTTGGACAAGACACCGATATAGTACAAAACTCTCATGATTCAAACACATCCGCAATTGACAAAGGCCTTGACTTTGGCCAACAAACCAATGCCAATTTTGGATCTTGAGTAAGAATCACTCAACGGAAGGAAAAATCGCTTAATATTTATATGAGGGTTTTTCGCGTAAATTGGCAACCAATTTATTATCTTTGTTAAGGTCTCATCATACACCCTTAAGCATGCTTCTAAAACATCATAAGGCGCGAAAAGTAAATAATAGCGATATGCGGATGGAATCCAATCCAATTTGGTCTAAACCAACTTGGCCCAACCAAGCCCATTATGCCAAATATAACAAATTTAAGCCCAATTCTAAATTAAGCCCATTAATCAAATTTTTAATATTCCAAATTTTAAAATCCAATTAATATAAGTGTAAATACATGATTAACCCTTTTAAATCAATCTTTCAAAAACATTAATTTATTATTTAATCATGTTTATCACATAAACTAATGTCCAACATTATTTCATGAAAAATCAAGTCCATTTCATGCCCTTATGCATTCGGCCAAGGTAAGGAAAAAATCCCTATTTCGTTTTTCAATCCAATCGAATCACTAATCGTCATTCCATATCCGTTTTAAGTCATCCAATGAACTCATAAACAAAAAATTACCAAGTCCATTTGCAAAGGTAAGATTCGGCCAAGCCTAAGAGGACATTAAATTTTGATCCAATCAATATTTGTTGAAATTGATCCAATCACATCTCATTATATCAACATACAAGCATACTAAACCAATCAATTTGCTCAAATCATGCTCACATGGATTTTCCCCAAATTTTACCCTAATATGTTTCATACTTTAACAAGGCTCAAGATACCATTGTTGGTTTCTAATGTTTCTTAAACATGTCCCAAGATCATTACAAAGCATGAAAAAGAATGAATAAATTGAAAGAGTGGCGGAATCACACTTACAACGATCGGATGTGATGAAAGCACCAAGAAAAATCCTTCCTTTGTGCTCCTTTGAATTCGGCCAAGACAAAGATTTGGGTGAAGAAAGCTCCAAGCTCCAAGCTCCAAGAATGAGATCCAAGCTCTTCAATCTATTCCCTATCACCTTTGTTTGATTCACCAAAGTGTGCTAGCAAGGTTTGCCTTTGAAAATTGAAAATTAAAACCCTAGGTTTTCTATCTCCAAGTTTCGGCCAAGAGAGAATAACAAGGAGGAGAGAGTTTTGTATTTGATATATCTTATTTTCTTATTCCAAAAAAGTTAATAAAAGTGGTATATACCTTCCAAGAAAGTCAACACCCACTTTTCCCTCCAAAACCACATTAATGGCACTCAACCACCTCCATCATGAATAGTGACTGCATGTCACTATTCAAAAAGGTGACTTGACAACCATCACTCATCAATGACAAGTGATGTGATTTGCGAAGTGATTTGCGATGTGACTTGCGGCCGCACACGATTCAAAATCCGAGTAGCCTCGCAAACACATTTCGGGCTCGGTTTCGATAATTCTAAATTAACGAATTTTCCGATGCCTCGTAAATAAATATAATTTACTATTCACGTCGCTAGTGAATTAATTCTAAATTAATTCGAGTGCCCGAATTTAAATCTAATTTTAATTCCGTTTCGAAATCCAATTTCGTTTAATATATCGAATATATTATTTTATCGATTAATTCCAAATTAATCTTTCTCTCTCCTCTAATAGTACTTTATCCTAGATAAAGTTTCTCCGCTTTTAATCCCAGATTAAGTTCGAATCAAACGTCATCGGTGAATCCTCAGGAAGTGACCCAAGAGATCTCCGGATATGTTGGTAGTAAATATGGTTTTCGGACTATCCGAACACGTACATACCTTGTACTACGTTTTACCGATTTACGAGACAAGGTTGGCTTCTAGCAAAGCGCCATGCCTACCCAATTCTCCAGAAATATTCTTACTGGAATATAAGATCTGTATCAAGCGTAGTATACCGTAGTATTGCGTATCGCGATCCAGTATCTGATGTCACGTGCAAGGCCTGGGGCTGGAATAGTGTCTGCCCCGTACGAAGCACATATCGGATATCGAGCAACTAGTCTCTTTGAATCGGATAATCATGACCTTGTCATATTATCCCGATGGTTGCAACACTATAGAGAACCAGTTCTGAATCCCTGCGTGATCATCATCTTCATATGTCTGAAGTGATACTTCCATCTTGACATCACATCCAATGCACTACGATTCTCGATAAACCCAGAAGAGGCGTACACAGAACCTGTTAAAGCCCTGAACGACCAAAACCAAAGTTTACCGATTGTCGCAAGAATTAGCGATGCGAGTCTCAGGTTAAGACCAAATACACCTACCCTGATGTGGACTCCCATAAACACATATACATACTACCAATGGGATTCCACGGGGTCTATCCAGAGCGATGCTGTTTTCCGTACCATCGGTAAAACACAACCTCCTACCGCACTTGCATAAGTATCCTATACTTAAATATATGAGAACTATGTCGTTATGCCCTCACAACGCGCACAAGTGCAATACTAGTCTATTCCGCATTATCGATGTCCAATCTCGATAATACTACGACTAGGGATATTTAATGATTAAACCTTTTATGGATTGATACTGTCTCATATCATCTCAATCCGATACTAATCATATGGACTTCTACCATTTATATTAAAGTAAATAAATTTACAAAACGGTAAAAGGCAATTTCATTAATACACAGTTAATTTTGTACAAAAACACAATGCTTTTTACAAACAGTGACGCTATGGGTCATAACTGTCTAACAAATATTATGCGGACAACCGCAAGTACAACACAAATATAAAACTTCTAATTTATAAGGTCACTTTGCAACTTCATAAGTCAATACTTAATAAGTTGCTTCTAATTCTACTCAGTTAGTAGAATCCTTCGTGACACTCCCACTGTATCTTTTGTGACTCTTTATGACGTAGACAGTCTAACGTCATAATTAGTCTCAAAACTAATATGACCCTAATGGTTGTAGATTGTATTCTCCATGAACCAGAAACTCATTCTTAATATCTCAAAGATCACAAAGAACGTGTTTCAAGATCCATCATATGGTCTATAGGATATCAAAATAACTCATATCAATTATGATTAAATTGATATCTTTAATCGCACATAATAAAGTATTCATTATGTCATCATCAAATGATACATAAGATTGATTAGACATTCTAACCAATATCTATTTCGAAAAAGAAATCATCCTTTACGAAAGATGAATACTTTATATAAGACACACAATAACTGTCCAACAGTTATACTAACTGTCATACAGATAGCCTAGTTATATCCTTTATTAGATCACATCTAATGTACGAATAATAGGAGTATCTCACAAGTCTCCAAGTTTTATATCATATATAAAACTTTATATCAAATATAACAGAGACTACTCCCACTACTTTCATGGAGTAAAGAAGACTTAGGTAAATTTTTTACCTTACAAACATCTCATTATTACTATAATAATGATAATGTTGTTAGGATATATAACACTAGAAAGTAATTTGTACGCTCCCACTAACCCTTAGCACATATGTATTCTCTATACTTTGACAAGATCAGACAATCTGACTGATATCAAAAATAGAGAAAACGGATTTCCAAAAGACTTATCATAGTCTACAATAGGCTCTATAAGCTAGCACACTAAACTGCAATCTCAGCAGAACACAAACTCTATGGCCATTCCAGAATGAACTCTTCAAACAAAGAAATCACAACTGATCTCTTATTTGAATAAGTCATTCAAAAATGCCACTTTGTATTCTTTAGCTAAAAAGTACAGTTTAATATCAACATTAACCCACAGATCTTAAATTGTTCAATGAGTGTGACTAGAGACAAGTTTCTTTAGAATCTACAATAGATTGCTGAGTATAACTTTTCTCACTGTCATATTGCAAAGGTTAAACCTTTAACAAGCTCACATTGCTTTCGTTGTGCAAACAATTAGCACATATCATGAACTAATTCATAATGAAAGCTTAATCAAGTTCAAAACTTATTGAAGTAAGCTATGAACAATCTTAGATCTATGGTTCAATGATGAACTTCCAGAATCGATATTAAATATCGCTTCTATTGTAAGTTATAGGATAATTTTCTTCAGTAAGAAAACAACAGAATCATTAAGTATCTAGTACTCGTAAATGATTCTCATATCCTATTAGACTTCTATAGAAGGTGTATAAGGGTTGGTTTCATCTTATTAATTACGTAGTTCCATTTATAATTTATCATTCTCACATTTGACTTCATTAAGTCAAGTCTTTTCTACAATGGTTAACATCCGATGTTACACACCAAGTAATAAAACGATTTTATTACTTAGGATCGTAGGAAAGATATTCTATCAAATAGAATACAATATTCTATTAAACAGAATAAATGATAAACTTTTACTTATACCCCGCGGTGTAAGTAATTTCCATTATATAACTATTATATAAAAGAAATATTCAAATCTCAAACTTTTCAAGATTCGAATTTTCTACCTATACATATCATATATGCAACTGTAGAAAATAATGGAACATTAATTACAGAGATGGATTAGTGTTATTGGAGCATAACCCCAAGAGTATTGAAACTAATTCGGCAATATTCAATATCAAACGAATCAAATCATATAAGATTCGATTACTCCCACTGCTCAATTTCATCAAGATAGAATCGTGGAAGAATAATATTGAATAAGAATCATATTCATTGAATAACCTTAGAACTAATTGCTTTAAATTCATTCGTTTGATCGTATCAAAGATCTTTGAACAATTCAAAAACTTGTAATGAATTTTGAGGATAGAGTTCTCTAAGAACTTTAGATTGAATATAGTTGAACAAGTCAAAAATGTTCAATCTATGTTTCATCACAACAGATTGAAAGTTCTTGATCATTTCAAGACGTTCAATATGTGTTCTTTTAGAAACACGTAACTAAGTTATGATAACTCATAAACTAAGTTACGAAGTAAAGAAAACTACCTTAAGCAATTACAATTTATTAAACTACATACATCCAATGTATCAGTTAAATAAATCTGGTGGTCCAATGACAATCATTGGTTAAACGAGATCTTAATCACCTTCTCGAATACAATATCCGTTAAATAGATAAGGATATGTGGTGTAATCTTGTCCTTTACCATATGGAATAAGCATCTAATGCTTAAGTGATTAAACTCATAAAGCACCGTTCTAAATTATTTACTTTATCGAATAATTTTTCTTAATGT
The DNA here is from genome assembly GCA_019454045.1 of Zanthoxylum bungeanum. Lineage (NCBI taxonomy): Eukaryota > Viridiplantae > Streptophyta > Magnoliopsida > Sapindales > Rutaceae > Zanthoxylum > Zanthoxylum bungeanum. Next base: position 106,698 of record SKCR01038176.1, on the reverse strand, counting down.
TTATCTCTACGTCAATGACACTACCAATTGTATTTAAAATATATAACAATTGTTTATTAAGAACAAGTAACTATCAAATAGTAGCAAGTTCCGATATCAAATATCAAAACAATCGTTAACTAATATTTTAAATAACTAGACGGGAGATCTGGTATCTAATACCTATAGTTGTTGTATTGTGAAAATCAATATTTTCTATAAACAATTATACGTATCTCCTTTTCTTTAGTTTACTATTTGCATTCAACTATTCACAACAATTGTAAATAATTGATTAGAAAATTGCGTCAGACACATTGCCTCTATAGGTCATTAAAGCTAAGAAACGTCATTACTAGATAAACAAATACCTAATGGGGCTTTCTTAATGCTAGTCAAGAATCTCGAGACATGAACTAATTCAAGTCAATTCTTACTACATAAGAAACTATTATCTCTACATTATTATATCCTAAAAGGGATATCTATCTAGATTATCTATCATGACTTAGAAACTAAGTCATAAACCATCTTGATTTTTGAAGAAAATCGGAACAACAGTTCCCGATGGTTTAGACCAATCTAATAATATCCTAGTCCATTGGTGTCTAGAACCTATTCTAGAATAACTGCAACCAAGTGTCAAGTCAGATAACATATCAAAATATGTATGCAGTAATCAAAAGTTCAATTCTATATAACTAATAGAATAAGGAAATGAACAAGCGGCAATTTCTATAATAATACACACTGCCTAAGTTATGGACTATTTTTAAACTTAGCAGTGCCTCCCACTATTTTACGTAATACCGTAATCCCCAACGGGAAAACGAGAATTCAATAATTAAATCGAATTCCATAATGGGAAGTGGACCCCATGAATATATTTCGACTCACAGCAGAGGCACGGTCTCGCCTACGTATATTCATATGTAGATAATTCATTGTCAATCACTCACTAGTGACTCCTGGGTTTCGGTCCTGGTCGTTTCTCGTTGTCGCTGCTAAGGCAGGCCCACAAGGAGACGTACCAAGGTTAAACTCGTCAATGATAAACTCAAGTTACTTGCATAACCCTGACAGCTAGGGCACGTTCAGGATTCCGCTTTCGCTTGAATTTATCTATTATCTAATATAAATCAGGCAAAAATAAAATCTCTATCGGCTACATCCTCACAGCAGAGGCACAGTCTCGGATGTCGTCACGGAAAAATATTTATAAACCGTATTGATAAGACGGACCAAGAAACAAGTATTCCAAATACTAGTTACTTAGAAACCTTATTAAGCGGGGATATTCCATTAAGTGTCATACACCCTAAATCTAATCATATTAGATTATAACAAGCATGTATAAAGTCAAGAAAATATGATTAAACATTGAATAAAACAAGCTAATCATTTTATGGAGGCCTAGAATCAGACTCGCTCTGATACCATTTTGTTGGGGTTTTCGGGGGAATATCGGTAACGCAGCGGAAGCGGTGGAAAATTAAATTTTCAGATTTCAAAAATTTTTCTCGGATTAATTAAATAAACATATTTATTTAATTATCCAATAATCAAATTATGAAATAAAATTCAATAAATCATATTTAAGTGAATTTACCGAATTACCCTTACACTTGGTATTTTGTCCATTTTAGTCCGAAATTGATCAAATCAATTTTGAATGATTCTAAATCATTTCTAAGATGAACTTAGCATGTTCAAAACATCAAAACACCAAAGGCAACATAAATCCCAAAATTAAGCCATTTGGCCGAATGCTCCTAAAAGGGGGGGGGGGGGGGGGGGGGGGGGGGGGGGTTGTGCATTTTGTGATTTCATGCTTCAAAACACATCAATATGTAATCCAATCAACATGAAAATTTATATGCATCATATACACATCCTAATACACAACATAAATGAAAAGCCCCAAATTTGGAAGTGGTCATGAACCCTAATTTTTTAATTTCTACAAATTTGACAAATTAGACCAAATTGGTTAAATCAATTACTTTAATCATCATTCTTCCATCCAATCAAAGTCTCAACACAATGAAACAACTCAAGATCAAATCTAGGTCATTTAAGAGTGGGTCAACAACTCTAGATTAGCAACAAGGTTTCCAAAACCATAAAAGAACACTTATTACTACAATAGTCATAAGCTTCCTTCATCATACATGCTCTACACTTTCACCAAAACTTCCATCATCAAAAACACAAAGAATAAAGAAAGAAATAACCTAAGAACATCATATGTTAAAGCCTAGATCCTAAGGAACATTTTCCTTTCTAATAGCAAGTTGGAAAAACTTACTAAAATCCAAGCTTTCTTTGGTTTCTTCTTTCTTTCTCACAAGCTTTCTTTGGTTTCCATTAATGGAGTTTTCTTTTAAAGTGTATTAGGTTATCATTCCAAATGAAATGAAAACAATATATACTTGCATCATTAAGGCCTTGGCCGAATTTCACTAAAGGAAATACAAGAAATATTAATTTCAATTTCATTTGAATTTCATTAAATCAACTTGATAAAATATCTAAATAACACTTTATAGATATTTATATTAAGTCAACAAAGGCATCTAAGCCTTTAATGATAAATATCTAAATCTTAAGATATTTATATTTTAATTAATTTAATCATTTAACAATTAAATAATTAATTAATTAATTAAATACAAATATATTAAATATATGTATTATATTTACATTAAATATTAAATACATATATACATTTATGATATTAGTCAAATATCTCAATTTGACTATTAATTAATGTGTATTTAAATTAATCAAGTATTAAATTTAAATACACAATAATTAAGGAAATGACTATCGGGTCCCTAAGCATGTATTTTGCGTTTAACCTTTAAACGACTTTATAAATAATCAATATTATTTATATGTGTTGCTCTAGTGCTCTACGAGTATATTTCATTATTGAGACTCTCTAGATTCAGGCATATCCGTCACGAAAAATAATTTCGTGTCCATAATTTATCCACCCATAAATTATGACGATCACGGATAATCTGGCTGAATCATACAGGTCGAGGTCATTGCATACGTATAATCTCTCCGTCACAGGTATCCGGATAATCCCAGAGATATAGATGTAAACGTCAAATCTCTATAGGTATTATCTCGTCGACGTATTCATTAGCAATCTCTAAATAACATTCGGAACTTACTTCCGAAGATTACTGTGGCCATAGATTTAACAGACTGCTAATTATATATGGACTACATATGCTCTGTACACAGAACTGACGGATCCTATCTTGACACACATAGGATATCCTGAGGATCGGTCCATACCCAACGAACAGGCGGAGGTCTGATCTAAATAGATCGGTGACGTGACTGCCATCTAAGTGTGGAGGATGTCTGATACATCCACAGTGGTGTCTCAAGTCGAAGGACCACTATGCTACTCAACCAGAGAAGATTCTTATTGACGTTGGTGTACCATCTATTAAGAATCTTCGGTGAGCCGTTCAGTGTTTATCTATTATAATACCTACACGTCTATACGAGTCTCTCTAGACTCATAGTTCATTGGGGTAAACCATAGGACCAAGTCTCGATATACGACATGTACTGGTCTTAACGGATTTGACTAACCGACCCGTGTTAGTGAATTTTGACCAGGAACTTTGTTTGATAATATACATTTAGCAGTTAACACTTCCCGATGTCAATTACAAACTAACTTTGTAACTGTGTACTGCATTATATATTATCGGGCCTTTGTCTAATATATACATATCACTAAACCATATTTAGTTTCAATCTAATGGTAATTAGATCGAATACGTATATAAAAACAAGAGGTGCAACCACAAATAAGTAATATTATGGAATAAGGAGATGTTCGTATTCATGAATCAGACATAAATACGGTGCGGATTGGCGCTCTGAGCACCAACCCCAACACCTCGATCTGGGAAATGTTACCGGCAGGGGATATCAGTACTAACCCCATAAGCCTCTGACTTTTCGACTAAATTCTTTGTTACTAATCTATCTAAATGCAAGATCACACACAAGACCATAGCCCAACTCAATCGACATAAAATACTTTCATTACTTATAACTGCGTACTCAATATGCTTCTTTTACAACACTTAAATGAACTATTATAATGACTTATACAATTCTAATACATATATGCAACTCTGTTTAACTCTAACTAAACTATATTCTGGTGGACTCCATCTCTAGTGACTGCATCAGTATCCATCCTCCCAAGCTCATCCTCGAAAATCCTGCAAAACATAAAGACTGGAGGGGGGTTAGATCGTTGTGCGATCTAAGTGAGTGGACAATGACTGAAAATTGATATAAAAATCTTTTAGTTTTAAAAACCATATTTTCAATACATCTCTTTATGAAAACTTTGTATTTCGGAAAACTGCCTTTAAAACACTGATTTTTGAAATCTATTACTGAATATCTAATATTTCTGAAAACTATTTGCCAAAATCTAAGTTCTGAAAACTATGTTCTGAAACTTTGAAATCTGAGTACTGAGAATTTGAAAACTGAAAACTTTTTCTTGTACTTCATTCTAAATCCGTCTTTCTAAATTCTTTTCTAAAACTCTTTTCTGAAAACTGAAAAATTGAAATCCTTTTTCTGAATACAGAATCTCCACCCGTAGGCGCATCTCCGCCCGTAGGCGCATCCTTGCCCGAAGGCGCATCTCCGCCCAAATGTGCATCTCCGCCCGAAGGTGCATCTCCGCCCGAAGGCGCATCTCCGCCCAGGAATGTACCATCTGGGCGCTGAGGATCTAGAGGCGTCCCCCCAGTCCTCAACATGTGCACATGCTCTCTGTATCCATCAATTCCACTGTATCTCAAATTACATACTGGGGTGAGGTTTTACCTCATGCCCCGAAAAATATAAAAATCACACTTTAAAGCTTAAATCTGTAAATACTGATCTCTGAAAATCATTTCCTTTCTCAAATCACAACTATATATAATAATAACTGAAAAGAAAAGTTTCTAGCGCCCTAAAGCGTAATATGTAAGTCTGACCAAAATGCGAAATAAAAATCAAGAAAAGAGAAAGTGTCCACTCACTGTGCTATGGTAAATCGAGATCGATTCACGTTTTGAGCTACCTCTTAATATCCTGGCATCAATCTAGGGTCAATACGATCGTTAGTTTGCATAACTCGAAACATCTTCATATGACATAGAAGAATATACAATTAATGGATACACAAACTTGCTGAATATTGATGATATCTATGGTATCTATGAATTTCACGGACTTAGATTTGGAGTTACGCAAGTGCGATAGCGGAAACTTAATTTATTCTAACAGCCAGAAATTTACAGTTTATACACCAATTTTGAAATTTCACCAGAATTAACTGGGAATGAATCTGAGGCTGAAATTTTAATATAATGATCCTCAATATTTCTAGTTTATGTTGGTTTTTACGGATCTCAATTTCGACTTCAGAAACTCAACTTATAGACCAAAATTCAAGGGCTGTCCAACAGAAAAACTGGGCACGGGGGCAGCAGGTCGCCCAACTTCAAAAATTCGTTCCGATCTCGTCTTAAGTCCAAAAATTCTAAATTTTGGATATGTTACTTCCTTATATTTCTAGAGTACCCATAATTTTACGGAACTTAATTTTGACTTCTAGAACGCAAATTATAAAATTTTCTTTACACCTTGTTCGGCTACCACAGAATCAGTAATTCACTGCAGTATGACTAAGTTTGAAAATTTGGTACGACTCCATCTTAAGTCTAAAAATTATGAATTTTGAATATGATATTCCTCTATGTTTCTAGTTTACTCAGAATTTCACGGCTTGTCAAAGGGATACCCAAAACGCATGTTATAACCGAAAAACCACAGCCTGTCCAGAACTTATCCCCAACCAATACCGTTACTTAACTTTCTTATTTCGCCTTCTCATTTAATTCCTTTAATCCGACAACCTCCAACAGAATTTTCATTATCTTAAACACTCCTTATAACATAAGATTTGTGCTTATTTTCTTGATTAATTTGAGTGTGACATTATGTCGAATACTTGGTGTGCAACATTTCTTAATTTCCTCATTCTTACAACCTTAGGTGATTCTACCCCCATTAACACAACCATCACATGCTAACATCATACAAGACTTTATACAATATTCAAAATAATCATCCCTACCAAGTTAACATCATTAACTACTCATTTGTTCTTACCACCATTATTACTAACAAAATCTTTAAACTATCAAAACTTAACTACTTAACTCAATAACCAACTTCTTTACTTATGACCCATTAATACAAGATCCCTATTCTTATCATCAAACTTATCAGTTTAAATATCTTCTAATCACTTGATCAAGTTTACCCAAATTCCTCAAATTGGAAGTAATCAATGTTTCCATAGTTTTTATTATCAAAAATTCATATTACCGTCATCATTACGAAGCCAAATCATCCTACTTTAATTTTCAAAACTTAAAAGCTTCAAAATAGAAAATGGGTCAAGTTACTTTACCTCATTCCTTTTGATTTTTCTTCACTTGCTAAATTCTCCAAAGATTGCCAAGCTTCATCTTCTTTTCTTTTCTTCCTATTCTTCTCTCTTCTTCTTCTTCTTCTTCTTCTTCTTCTTCTTCTTCTCCTTTCCCTCTTCTTCTCCTCTTTCTTCTCTTCTTCTTCTCTCACGGTTTCCCTCTATTTCTTCTTCCCTCAATTACGTTTTTCTTCTTGTATTAAGGAATAGTGATTCCTTTATATAGGGGGACTTAATTGATATAAAAATAATGTGGAAGTATCTAGAAAAATGAAGAGTTTTGGAGATTTATCACTTGGGTCCGATTTTACTATTCACCTAGATTTTGACTTGCATTTTTGACTCGGTTCTGGTCCGAATTTGGAAAAATATTTAACACTGAAGTTGTAGGTCTCGGTCTAAGCTTTCCGATGATATAAAATTCATAAAATTCCGATTTCGTATGAAAAAGGTATGTCCAAAATACTATTTGTAGTATAAAAGGACATGAGATACAGTTTCTTCTCGGGACTTCGAGAAATTTACCGACCATCTCCAAATTTATTTCGTAGGTATACTTGTGTCCCATCATAATTTATTTTACATTTCTTCACTTTGCACATAATAATATCGTCAAAGGTAGTAGTAACATCTACCGGTCGTTACAATCTGAGTCCGGAAACTCAAAAATCGAGGAAAATAAAATTCAATGGCACACTGTGCATGCACTATGCACGCACTGTGCGCGCACTGCGTACTGAAGCTAACATTTTTTTCATTTCATCACCTTCAGCTCTCTTTCCAGAGTGCTGAAGGAATTAGGGTCTATTACTCTAATTTCTTCCGGTCTTTCCTAAACACTTCAAAAACACCCAAAATTAATTTTTAACATCAAAACCAACATCAACACATGTTCTAGAATAAAAATTAAGTTTTTCAAAATATCAAATATTTTTATAAAAACATAAATTTATTCTAAATACACACCTGCATAAATTTTGAATCCAAAATATAAAATAAATTATAATTCCACAATGAAGTGACTAGCGAATAATTCTTGGTCACCCAAAGATGGTCAAGTGATTCTAGAATGATAGTCTTAGCTCTAAGCTATTATCTAGAGCTCCAAACTCTAATTTATGTTTATGTCTAACATAAACATTTTGACTCAATTACAAGCATATTGTGTTTATACTTACAAAATATCCTAACACAATTAATTAGCCTAATTTCAATGTTATGTATCTAATACATAATTCAACACTATATGTCTTACTAATGAAAAATATAGCTTTTGGAGAAGATCAAACTTACCTAGCAAGGTTGATTCAAAAATCTAATCTACTTCTCCTTGTTGAAATATTTGGAGAACTTCCAAGGTTTAGCAAGCTTGACTTCAAGATCCAATCTTCTTTCCAATGCTAGCAAGCTTCACCCTAAGATCCAATCTTGATTTCTCCTAATTGAAATGTTGTAGATACCTCATAAAACTTCTTTAAACATTTCTCTAACTTAGGCTAATTTCTCTAATTCTTGCTTGTATTTTGCTTTCTCAAACTTTTACTTTGCTTAATTAAAATTTTCCTAAAACTTCCTATTTATAGCAAACTTATGTAATTTTTAATTAATAAAATTTGTTATCAACTTTTAGGTGGGCTTAATCTAATTTGTTCAAATATGTATAATCAGGCGTGACTAATCTCCATTGTCTACTACTTTGATTTAATCCAATTAAATCAAAGCCAAAATCACAAATTATTACATACTTACCATTATCATAATATCCTTAAATAGTTGAGATAATTTTGATTTTACAATTAAGCCCTTGTGTAATTATTGAATTAATCCAATTAATCTTAGTTAATAATTATAATATCGAATATTATATTTTATCAAAATTAATCTGCTACTCGAGTGCTCAAAGAGTACACTTCCTATTGGGACTCTATAAGTTCAGATACGTTCGTCATATAAGCCTAGCTAATATGTACGCAATTCAGCCATCTCTGAATTCGCGAAGAACACGAACGACCTTTCTAAACGACCTATTAAGGAACTTTTTCAACAAATTTGTTATAGACATAATTACAGATGCCTACTTGAATTAAACTGAGTTATTCAAAACTTGCTTCTCACGGACGAAAGGGATTTTTTGGAATTAGATATCTCAGGCTTTTAATTAGGCATGGATGAATGTTTGAGTAAAACCAAGGTAATAAAAATAGAAGAGCCCTTGTTTTTACTCATTTTTTTATACATATATCTATCTTTCACCATATTATTTAATGTAAGATCTTTAATTAAAAAAGACTAGAAATCATTGATGAAGATGATTAACCACAAATTAAAATGTATAAAGTTTTTTTTTTTTTTTTTGAATAAATGATATCAACGACGACTAGTAAATCATCAAAATGAATTCTTACATCTCAATTAGGTTGGCACCTAAAATCTTATCCAATCTTAAGCTATACCAGGAATAATATTAATAATAAATAAAGAGTTTAATACAAGAGTAAAAATAAATATAAATGGACATGCTTAGTTAAAGGAAAAAAACATAAGGTATCAATCTCGTTAAAACCTCATTCGATAAATCATGTGGAAAACCTGACTGAGGAAAAAGTATCAACCTCCAACGGAAATAAGACTACACACAATAAAATAGAAAATTACAAACTCAACTAAAATAATAGTAACGAAATGCAAGAGCAAAGATTGCATTTTGCATACAACTTGAAACATCAACCTAGTTCTTGGGAACAATATGCATCATACATATCCAAAATTTACATATAAATACAGAACCTAAGCTTCATTTCCCTGGAGCACCCTTCATCATCACCTTCTTCTTCTGTGTGTAGCTCTGGCGTGTGAATGACTCTCTAAGAGAAAATTACTTGTAATGAAGATGGAAATTCAAGAATGTAATTCCCCACACAAAAACTTGCAAGGTTTGATAAACGATGAAGTTTCAAATATTTTAAATGGACAAAGACAAGAACAATATCTGTCTTCACTTCTTCTCCAACATGTTGTGTCATTTCTCTTATTATAAGTCTCACCACACTTTCAGCTGCTGCGAGAGACATTAATCCCTCAGAACCCGATACTTCCAGCGTCGTCAGGTTTTGGAAGGACACCCAAGACCGTGCTAGCTTACTGCATTCTAATCTTTCCTTCAGCAGACGATGCAACTTGGGCATTGTTAACAGCTTTAACTCTTTCAGACAAGGGACTGCAACCTGGAAATCAACAAAATTATGAAACCAAAGAGATGTGTCAAAAATTAGATTTAGATTTTATAGAAATAAGAAGGAAAAAATGTGAAGGAAAGTGGGAAAATACTCACATTTTCATTAAAGAAATGTTGTATATCATCTATCAAGAAGTTCTCTTCTAACTTCATTTCTTGAGGTTCCTTGCTTTCTGTTATATGTGCAGATGTAGGGTTTGAGACAAATACTTTCATATTAGGAGAATTTTCAATCCATAGAAAGGACAATGAAGGCAGTTCAATTATTTTCCCAGTGCAGTTGCAGAATCTTTGTAGTTTTGGAAGATTTGTCAACCTCAGGTGTTTCAGTTTTGGAAGAAGCGGCCCAAAATGTTCATCAATATTTAACTCTTCCAAATGAAACACATCTTCTATTGAATCACAATTATTCACTCTCAAGCTTTTCAAATTGTTCAAGCACAGTAAAAGATTCATTGGAATAGCACTTGACATATCCGTGCAGCCATCCACCTCTAGGTATCGTAATTTGTTGAAGAAGCTAACAGGCAGTTCTTGGTTATGCCACATTTCTTTCAAATGTGAATGTAGTGATAGTCTCAAATTCCATGTGTCACGGAATCCAACCTACACAACCAAAAAATGCCAAGTTAAACATACATGTTTTTCGCTATATATATATATATATACACACAGAGAGAGAGAGAAACAAGACTAGTGGTGCAATGACTGTATATAGGATAGTTCATATTATTGAGCTAGATCAAACATATACTAGAATTACTTCAGTTCCTTGACTATACCTTGTAGCTAAAAGGGATGAAGCATGCTTCCATATTACTTTGATTTTCTATTTAAAGAATAACAACTTATCTATAATTTTTTATATAATTATCTACAATTTTGTGAAAGTGGTACTTTGATTATTGTTTTAAAGAATAACAATATGTGACCATAGAATTGTTGTTTAGTCATAGGCCTGTCTCTAAACAATCTTTTACATATATGCATGGAGCTTTGATTGTGACTTGGACGACAGAAAAAAGAAAGAAGAAAAAACTAAACTTGCAATTAACACGTACGTACCATTTCTTTGAACATTTTCTGTATGGTGGAATTTAGGTTACCTTCCCAATATCCTTCATTTTCTGGATAAGAACCCACTATCACATTGTGTAATTTTGGTGTGAGCAAGACTCCTTGAGAAAAAGTCTTCATATTTTGGCATTTACGCACATAAACTTGTTCCAAGGATGAGAATTCAAGAGTGTAATTTCCCAAACAAAAGCTTTTAAGACTTGTTAAATTACCAAATTGTAAATATTTCAATTGGCCGAAAACAATACGATCATCTTTCACTTCTTCTCCAAGATCTTGTTGTATGATTTCTTCCATCTTTTCGCAATCAGTTATCACCATTCTTGCAAGCTTCACCATACTTTGAGCCATTGACAATGTCATCAAACTTCTCCACCCATTGCACCATGCTACACCCAGTTTCATTAGATTGGGCAATGCAACCTGCAAAATAAATATTTAATTTAGGATAAAAATTTTCGTTAAATAACACAATTTTTCTTGATATTGACAAGACTAGCAGCTAGATTAGCAAAATGAAGATAAATATCTTAAATTTTCTGAAAATCAAATACATTAATATTTATCCAAAATATTTGAAATAAATAACTATGATGTTGAATCATGTTTAAACAATATAATTGTTAATTTTAATGTGATAAGACCTAAAAACTACCATGGAAATGTAAATTTCAGACAGTTTTTATAAACCATGCTTAAAATAAATAAATGTAAACATAAAATAAATTTCAAATAGTTAAAAATTCAATACAATTAATTAATTAATGACATAATCAATTGATAATTAACAATATTCAAATCAGGGATATTAATTAAATTGCAAGATAAGAAAGAAGAGCTAAGAAAAAGAGAATTAATATTATACAAAATAAATAAAATTTTTGCAAAGAATCACAAGCAAGTTGATGGATGGTGCCATATTTGTCTCAAGTAATTCATCATCCTTAATATTATTACCTCCAAAATAGGGAAGTCATACCTGAAGTTAAAAATTCAACGCAATTAATTAATGGCATAATTAATCGATGAATAACAATATTAAAATTAGAGATATTAATTAAATGGCAAGATAAGAAAGAAGACACAAGGAAAAGAGAAACAATATTGTACAAAATAAATAATATTAAAAAAAATACCTTTTCATCAAAGAAATGACGAGGTCGGGTTTCGGTGAGAATTTTATCATCCAATGTGCTCATGGAGATGAATCTTCTTAAATTAGGGCAACTTAAAATTGTAAGCTCAAGCAAAGAGGGGAATTCAATTGAATGAATAGGCATGCCTATGGCAAAACTTGTTAGTTTTGGAAGGCATGAGAAACTCAGATAGGCTAGTTTAGGAAAAACCATTTCAATCAACTTTCCTTCATCTTTTCGTAACCCCGTGGAGGTGGTGTCGACTACTACAGCTTCCATTGACTGGCATCTACGTATGTCAAGATGTACGAGCTGCACAAGACTATTAACCATAGAATTTGAAAACATATATTTCAGACGCTTACAATCCGTCAAGATTACCTTTTTTAAGTTTTGATACTGAAACTGATTGTGCCATATATTTTCCATACAAGTTAATGAGTCAAGTTTTAGCTCCTCCAAAAAGAGATGTTCAGTTCTCTTTAACAACATCTCCAAAAAAGTGATTTTTTCTAGCCTGCCAATTTTCATAAATCTTGATGTTTTATATATATCATGCAAGCCTCGCTCTTTTCCTACAGATATCCAAAATCTTTTCAACTCTACAGAGACCAAATCCTGCGGTATAATTTCGGCACTTGGAATATGTATGTCCAAAGTAGTAAGCTTCGACAATCCCTTCAACTCAACAAGACAGGCATTTCCACCTCCTCCTTCCTTCTCCCATTTCGTAAAGCTATCACCCATATACAATTCTTCTAATCCAGATAATTTTGATATGACATTCGGTGGTATCACCTCAAGGCTCTTACAATTGGTCAAATCTAACAACTGTAAATGCCTCAGTTGTCCAATTTCAGTAGGCAACTGCTCAATATTAGAATCTCGGAAGCTGAGAATCTCTAATTTCTTTAGCTGGCCAACCATTGCTATATCTTGTAGTTGGCAACTCTCTAAACACAGTGTTTGAAGATTAATGAGACAACCGAGTGATGAAGGCAGTGAAGGGAAACAAAATGCGGTAAAGTCCAAAACTTTGAGTTGTTTCATCCCTTCAAAAAGGAGGTCTGGGATTTCCAGATAGCTGTCATACTCAGCACGCAACAACAAAAACTTGAGCTGGGGAAATTCCAACCTCTCAGGAAGCTCTTGAATATCATATGGTACAGAAATAGCAGTTGAATCTTTATTTATTCGCTCCTCCTTCAAGTCAGAAATATTTTGAATATTAAACATAAGCTCCTCTTCGGCAATTGATGCAGCAACAGCACAAATGATGTCATGCATTTTAATTTCATCTTTAGCATCACCATCCAACAATAAGCATAAATCTTTGAGAATGTCGATCAACACATGCACTCTATTCCTCGCTGTTTCCAATGTGTAAACATTTTTAAACAAACGCAAACCCGTACCATATCTCAACAAGTCAAAAACTTTTATGGAATCACCTGTTCTGTGTAAACCGCAAAGAAGAAACAAATATTTTGCTTCATGGTTTTTCAAGGAGTTGTAACTCAACTTTATGGTAGAGTATACATTTGCATCCATTCCACGAATTTCCCTTGGATTGGAATATTTTAGCTGATTCAACGCATCATTCCAAAAGGGTAGATCCTCATTTTTCAGTGCATTTGCAATTGTATTCAGAGCAACTGGCAGACCTCCACATTTTCCAACAATCTCATGTCCAATACTTTGAAAATCAGAATCTTTTGGTGAATTTCCCACAATCCTGTCAAATAACTGCTCAGCTTCTTCATTAGATAAAACATCAATTGGGAAAATTTTTTGAGAATTCATATCCTTGCACAATAAATCTCGACTTCTAGATGTCAAAATTATTGTGCATCGTTCTTGATCATTCTTTCTTTGATTCTCATCATCCCTAAAAGGAATTCCAACATCATCAAACTCAAATTTTGTCCAAATGTTATCCAATATTATGAGTACCCTCTTCTCCTTTTTCAATCTTTCACGTAGCCGATCAGCTCTCTGGAACACACACTCTTGCTGTCCAAACTCCAGACGTAAATCACGAGCAATTTTGTCTTGAATCTCTTTAAGATCTGGCTTTTGAGATATCTCAGCCATAGCTACCTCATCAAATAACTTATCTTCACTCACTTTTCTAGCAACTTGTTTGACTAGCGTGGTTTTGCCCACGCCACCCATACCGTAGACTCCAATCATGTCTACATTTGAATCATTCAGTGCCTCCATCACATCC